>WKFP01014159.1:306111-324740 GCA_011057875.1 Pterocles orientalis
CCACTTGAATATGAGAAAAAACTTCTTCACAGTGAGGGTGACAGAGCACTGGAACAGGCTGCCCAGAGAGGGTGTGGAGTCTCCTTCTCTGGAGACATTCAAAGCCCGCCTGGATGCATTCCTGTGTGATCTGATCTAGGTGTTCCTGCTCCGGCAGGGGGATTGGACTAGATGATCTTTCGAGGTCCCTTCCAATCCCTAGCATTCTGTGGTTGTGTGATCTAAAATTCAAGGACAAAGATTTTTAACTCTTTAACTTTTTAACTTTTTAATTCTTAAAGTCAAAGTTTAGTTACTGCTGGTGCTTGAGCAGAGGCCGTCTGTTCTCTATGGCCTTCTTGCCTTTCTTTCTTCATCAATTTTACTTTTTGTGCAGGATTTGTGAAGCTTAGTAGAGCCAGACTTCTCAACAAAAGGACAAGCTAGTGTTACCTCACTACTATAGTTCTACTTGATTTCTTTTGGAGGTGACGGTTTTGTGGGACTGTATGGGGTACCTCAGGGTAAAACTGTTTTCTCAATATTGCCAGTTCTACACTATAACTTGATTTTGGTTTTCTTCTCTTAGTTTTCCTGGTAAGGTATCCTCCCATAAACGTGTACCATTTTCATGGCCAAAATGAAGAATTCAATGTCTGTAGCTGTTCTGCCTCCAGCAGTGACGTATCCTTGTGCCAGTTGTGGAGCAAATTCACATCCAGTATGAATATATTCCTTTTCTTTGGGACCACTTCTCACGGGTATGATTTTGAAGTGGATGTACTATAGAATAGAGGGTCAGTGGGCTTTTCTTAGTAATAGTTAGGGATACTGAGAAGTTGTTGTGATCAAGGTTTTGTCTGTAGGACTGAATCCATGAGTCTAGTTAATGGCCTGGAAGTGTGTCTCGGTGTCTTAAGAATCCCCTTTGTCAAATTTCATTTTTGGTAGATTTGTTTTGGGTAAAGCCAAGAAATGAGACTTCCTTGGGAATTGCAACTCTTGAGTTGTCAGCTCTGGTTACATGTGCTGCTCTTTGGGCGGTTTCCTTTGTGAAGGTTGTACTTGTAGGAAAGGAATTCTGATCTGATAAGGAGTGTGTTGCAGTGATTAGTCCAGAGACATTACTCTTCCTGCTGTTAAGCTAAAATAATATATAATCTTGTATAGTAACCATTTTATAGCAATCAGGAGAAATGGATAAAAAACACTAAAAGACTTTAACCAGGGGTGACTTGTTGATGGTAGTGTTATCTCTCAAGTTGAGCTGACAGGGAAAATAGTCTGCTGCATTTTCTGTTACTGCATTTTTCTTAGTCATGATCAATTCTGTTACTTCTGGGGAGATTATTACCTCTAGGATTTAGACACAAGGACTTAGTCTACCAGTTTGCCATGACATTTTCTGATAGAGGAATCCTTTAACTCTTTCCGTCAATTGCTCCTAAAAAGAAAGGAGTAACAGCTCATCCTGGTTTTCTAGCTGGCTGCACCTGGACAGTTGTTCCTGGAACATCATTTTTGAAAATGGGATTGTGTTCTTCCCTGACATCTAGTGGAAAGCCAATGCTTTATTATTATGTAGGCTGTTATCTGAATTCGGTTTACTATCATTCTGTTCAATTTAGGAAAATGTAATTTAAATCCTGCTAACAGTTGAAAAAGCGGTCATTGCATTGTGGTAAAATGCCAAGCAGAGAAGAGGACTGTAGTTAATGTAACTTCCTGATTATTTTCTGAAGAGCTGAATGTATTCTGCTTTTCTCATATATTAACTCATCTATATTATATGACCTTCTGTACTCAACCAAACACATTTCCATCCTTTGAGCCTTTCCTTCTGATACCTATTGTCCAAGTTATTCAAGCTTTTCAGTGCAGGAATCCTTTGCAACTGCTCCAGTATGAATGGGATTCAGAATATATACATCTGCTTAGGCACGATATTTGTGAACCACGGTTTGATTTATTCTAGGTAATCTTTGACTGTATGATTACTGTTTGGTGGTTGCTTAAGAATGGCTTTGGGACAAGCAGAGGAGAAGAGCCTATATAAAACCAACACTATTCTTTTCAGTTAACAGAATTCAGCCTTTAGGAATATTGAGGGGAAATAATATTCTTGCAGAAACTAGACTCTGATTTGTGACTTTTATTAAGAACAGTATGATTGTCACTATTGCTCGGAAGATAAGACTTTGAAGAATGTTCACTTTCCTCTCCCAAGTGCTAGGAGGAAAGTGGTTTTCCTGTGTTAGGCAATAGAAGAGTGCACTTGCAGTGCCAAATGCAAGCTGAATTAATGGTGCTTTTTGGACAAACCATAAATGCTTTGAGGACCTACTTTCCTGTAGATGTGTTTCCTTACCCACATTTAAATTTCACCCTCTTTGCAGATGGTTGTTTGGGGAGGGGGAAGGGGAACAAACAAAATAACAGTTGAGCATCTTGATGATAATCAGAAGTTTCTCATTTGGAAATGGTTTCCCATTTAGAAATTATTGCTTTCAGCTGTGAAAACAACAGGCTTTTCCTGCAAAGAGAAAAAAGAGGGAGGATGCATGTAGCTATTTAAAATAAATATCTATTCTGTTTTACAAATACGGAAAAATAATGACTCTTGTTTTAAGATTGCACAGGGATTCCATAAATATTGCTTGCATTTGTGGATGAGTTATTTCATTAGGTCATGTCAGAGAAGTCCTGCTTGAAAATGGATCTCTTAATGTTGGAGCTGTGCTTACGCCCTTTTTGAGCAGCCTCTTCAAAAATACCTTAGGGGCTGTATGTTAACAGAAGGCTCAAATAAAGTTCTTGTATTGATTGCACTGACATTAATATAGCAGCAATAATTATCTTAGGGTTGGCTAACTGCAGAGTGTTTGGAGAATGTTTGAGTGAGAACCACTAGTCTATCAGAACATGGAATGTTTCAAAACACTGCCAGCCAGGTTCATTTCATATCTCCCACTTTTCCTAAAAAACAGCCTGACATTTATTCATGGTACCTTCTCTCTTGTGACAAGAACTACTGCTGTTCAGGCTTTTTTCCAAATGGAGTCAAATATTTTACAAAAAAATAATGTGATTCAATGAAATGAGCCTTGATAATTGGAGTGGAAGCCTCCAGCGAGTGTGCAGTGTCGGATGGCTGGACAAAAAACCTTCTTGCTGGCATGTTGCTTTCTTTGACCATTCAAGCATTATTGAAGGAGAAAAGCAAAGCTTTGTGTAAAGGGGCTACATGTGCCACCCAGTGAGAGTTTCAGGCCTCTGTGGGTTTTTTTTATTTTCTTTAAGAGCAAAGGTCAGAATACCATTTGCAGCGTGTAAATCTGCTGTGCCATGTGGGAGGATGGGCTTTGGGTGAGAAACATTTTTTTTTTGATCATTTCAGGCAACAAGGATGGAAATGGTTTGATGTGGGGGCTGTTTTGAAACAGAACAGGTAGGTATTATGCCATTTGCCAGTTGTTGGGTGGTGTTGGTTGTGGCTTTGCTCTGAAGAAAGACCACAGTGTGTTTTTCAAAGATAATGTAAGTCTCATGCCAAAATATGGCTTAGTGAAAGTGTTGTGTGAACGATGCTTTAATCAGGCATGTGCTACCAGGTTGTTTTGGGTTTTTTTTTAATACTAGTCAAAAGAAGAATTTTAGGCAGAAATTATTTAGTAGGTAGCCAATGACTATTGCTTTCAAAGGAGTTGCAGAAGTACTATTTGGAGCATCATGTTAGCTTACTCGGCCTTTCCTGAAGGAGATGTACAATAAAAACCAAATGCAGTTTCACATTCAGGCAGGTTTAATTTGTAGAGTTGACTGTTTGAAAAGCTTAAATTAGTGTGTGTGATAAGACAGTAGAGAATTACTCAGCATGGTTTCTCTTTCCGGAAACTTCAACAAAATGTTAAACGAGCATCATTCTGTAAACAGCAGTGCTTCAAGATAATATTGCTGCAAGTAATGCCCTCTGTGTGCTGGGAGGAGAGAGAAATAAGCAAGACACAGCGTGGTCCTGCATACCTGCATATTAAAGCATAAGGAGTCCAGTTTTTGATTTTGGGTCTTATATTCATTGTTTAACATGAATTGAAGAAATAGTGAAAACAACTGCCTTTTTTTTTTTTTTCCTCCCCAAGCTCTGTCTTTAAAACAGCAGTTCAAACTTAGCCCAGACTGCTACTGGCCAAAAGCAGTGAGTAGCTCTCGTGTGTTCTCCCTGAAGCACCTACCACAAAAGAGTTGTATTCCCATTTGGCCCGAGTTCAGCCTCGGTGGGCAGTGGTGACTGGATGGAGTTTCTCTTTCAGGGTGGAACTAAAGATACTGTTCCCAGTGTGTTCTGCTGTGGTCAAAGACTTGCAGGAGACCAATAGTGACTATTAACTTACTTAGGTTGCCTGGGAATAAACTTTCTATTTACACCATTAGTTTTAAAGGATGAATAATAACACCTATGGTTGCTAAAACCTTACCAGACCAACATTGCCACAGAACAAGATGGGGGGAAAGAAAGACATGAGCACAAACCAGCAAATGCTAATCTGAAAGTTTCTTTTAACTTTTGATGAATTCTATGACACTGGTTGACATTACTAGAAAAATATATTTCGATCATTATCCCATTTGTGTTATTCCACTGATCCCATGCTCTGGCTCATGAGACACAATCTGTTGCTTTCTGTTTTCCTCTGGTTTCTTTTGGACTGGTTTGTTTTGGAAGGTGAGCAGGCTGCAATAATTAAGCAATTACATTGTCAGTTTGAGTTGTGCTTCCCATTCAGATTAGATTCAGATCCATCAGTGTAACTAAGAAGGAAACAAACATGCCAGGAAAAATAAAAATTTTCAGCAGCTCTGACATGGAATAATAAGCTATTCTGGTTTTGTATCCTTCCTAGAGGAGACTAAGATTTGACTGAATGGTAAGTTCTTGGGAGTCAAGTGCTTTGTGGTCTGCAACCCATCAGTTCTTTGTCAAATCTCTCTCCAGATAATATTCTTAATGAAGATTATGAGACTCATGTGGTGGATTATCAACTAAAACCTGCAGCCTCTGGGCTTTCAGATGAATTGTCTGAAATTTGAGACATTTTTTAAATTATTCTTTGAAGAATCTCATTTGTTCATTAGTGGAGTTTTATAATGGACATGGCTCATGCAAATTAGGGATTTTTTTTTTTCTGATTAAGGATGCTTGTTTTAAGATATCTTTGAAATACTGGAGTAACATAGTGTCATTATTTGAGTGCGATTTAAATGATAAATATAGTTGACAGCTGTAGTTCTTGATCCACTGGGAATTGGCATGTTTCACTAGAAATTCTGATAAAGTGTAATGGGAATGCTCATACGTATCAGATTGAACACAACTGTCAATGAGAGTAGGGTGAAAAAACCCAAAAAATCCCAATAATACAAAATTACTTTGCACAAATGTCTTACATTATAACTTTTATTTGTGAGCACTCGTCTATATAGTAGGTTTCAAAACAGACCTTGTATTTGAAGACTCCCAACTCAGACTCAGGATAACCCCGTTGTAGAAGGCCACCAAGTTTGTCAGGCATGATTTGCCCTTGAAGCCATGTTGGCTGTCACCAATGACCTCCTTATTTCCATGCACCTTAGCATCGTTTCCAGGAATATCTGCTCCAGGATCTTGCTGGGCACAGAGGTGAGACTGACCAGCCTTTTGTTCACTGTTTCTTCCTTATTTCCCCTTTTAAAAATGGGGTTTATATTTTCCCCTTTCCAGTCAGTGATGATATATTATAAGATCAAAAATGTTGCTTGTCTGATTTCTAGCTATTGGTGTGATACAGGTTTTGTTCTGGGGATGTTCAAAATGTAAGCTCTTGCATTTGGGGGAAGTCTATCAACACTATTGGTGCAAAAGGCGGTATCTTAAGTTGTCCTTCACTGCAATGTGGAAAGGAAACATTCTGAAATTATTTAGATTATTTTGGCAGGATTAGCTATTGTGGAAACATGACAGAAAAAAAATAGTGAATGTGGCTGTTGGTTTTTCTCTGAGATCACCTAGAAGTTGTGAACTCTTCTCTCACCCCCTGCTTACAGAGGATTGTTCAATGTTTTATGGAAGTTGCTGTGCAAGATGCTTACCCCACGAAGACGTGTCATGTAGGATTCAGTCCTACTTGGAATGAAGTGTCTGTAGATTTGGTTTTTGGTCAGTGTTGCTTCTAACAAAGACTCTTTTTGTCTTAACATAGAGACCCGCATTACTAAATGTGCATCAGCTGGATAATGCTCTCTGGACGTATATAGTCTGCCTGAGAAAATGTACTTTAGTGAAAGTAGTACAGAAACGATCTAAACATAATCCTCTGACTTCAGGTCTTGGTTCTTCATGTTGAGAGTGCATACCTGCTCAAAAATCGGCAGATAACTTGCTTTCTTCCAGTAGCACAGCTGGCAGACTCTTGGCTGATCACCGATATATGAAGTTATTTGGTTCAGTTTTGTTCACGTTATCTCAGTTTAACTCTGGGCTTCCAAGGCATTGCTTTGATGTGAGAGCAGAATTTGATCCGTACCCTCAGGGTGAAGGCACTCACTCTGCAAGAACTAAGATGTATCTAAATATTGGCTATGAATTTCATAACTTTATGAGATAAATATGTAGATGGGAACCATGAATGATAAATACAGTAGTGCAGAAGAAAAGTACCGTTAGGCAAAGAGATTTATTCTTTCTGGTACATGACATTTTTGTTTCTTATGAAAGTGAATTATTTGACTCAGTAATGAGCTGTGATTTATTAGCAATGATATATAACTTGTTCTCAGAGGCATTACAGTCAGCGGGTGGTCACAAGAGGAGGATTCTGTGTGTGTAACTTTGTTAATCCAGGATTTTCCCAAGGAGATGTTGGTTTATTGGTCTCATAGATCCATCCAATACATAAAAAACCATACAGTCTATTTTGGGTTTGGAAATCCATAAGTGTTAGCCTTTTTTAATGTACTAGATAGGATATTCCAAGTCAAGCACCACTTTCTGTGTAAAGCGACATTAGTGTGTGTTCGTCAGCTGGTGCGATTTGTTTTGCTGTGTTGTGAAGTGGCCAAGCAGTGCATTGCCAGCATATTGCTGTATATATAAACTCTGTAGCAACTGATGGGTCTGATTTCACTCACACACACCCCTAATATTGATGGTTGCATTTATTGAGAAATATCAATGAGAGGAATCTTTTTGGTGTTTAGAGACTGGTCTTGCAGACTTGGAGAGCAATACTTGGGCTTCTTAAGAGCCTTCTACAAATGCCTTGCCTCTGTAATGGGAAGAATGGATGATTTTTCAGTGTTGATATGGATGCAACTAGCATATTCTAATTTAGTCTCTTACAGATTGAGTGCACATTTCATTTCCAAGTTCTTCCTGACCCTAGGAAGAGTGGATTTTTCAAGGCTGCCTTAAAGCAGGAGATGTTTTGCATAGGTCATGAGGAGATGCGAGGGAAGACAGAGATATTGCCTGCGCTCCTGGTGTTGTCCAATTGACAGCTGGATGCTTGAGGACTGTAGGACTAAGCGTGACTAAAGGTTGGAATCTCCAAACAAGACTTAAAGTGGCCCCTGGGAGGATATTGTAAAACCAGATGCCCCGTTGGTGACAACACAGACACTGGCAAGTTGCCTTGTATGGGAAGTATAGATCTCAAGTTTGGGGTGAAATTGTTACTGGTCAAAACTTGCTTGCCATGTGAAAATGAGTCAGTGACAGGAACACTCAGTGGACACCGTAAGATCACAATGTTGATGAAACATCTAATGGATGATCTGGAAGTGGTTGAGTTGGAACAGTTTAAGTATTCTAGGAAATGAGCCTTGAAAGAAAAAAAACAAACCGGTAAATCATCTGAGGAGAAAAGCATTCAAAATGAGCATAAACAAAATAGATCATAATTCTCAGTGAGTATGTCTGCTGCATGCACAGTATTAAAATCCAACATTTAGTGTTGATTTAGAACAGGCTTGTTGCAGTATGATCAGATTTTTATGACCTAACAAATATTGTTATGATCAATGGTTTCCTTATGAGGAAATATTTCTCTGCAGTATTGGCTACTCAGACAGAAGTGCAGGTGAGTGTAGTCCCAAGTCCAGACCTTTTCTTCTTCCTCAGTAAAATAAGCAACAAAAAGTAAATGAACTCTTACAGTGCCAGTGTATTTCCATTTAAATACATTTAGATTGGTCAGCTGTTAGCCTTGACATTGAGTTGCAAAGTATTTGGTTCACTTATCTATGCCAAAAGTTAAGTCCTCAACATATGTTTGTGAAACTAAGCATCTGAGCATCACTTAAATTTTTTTGCCCCTGTTAGTTAAATGTTACAAAAACATCTTTACAAGCGTTAAGCTTGCAATTAGCCTGTTTAAAGATTTGATGATGACAGTAATTCACCTGAGGGCTTGTTTTATTACAGAACGGGGCTATTTAATGACTTGGGGTTGCTTTGAACACTTTAACCTAATTGTGCTGCTCCTGTGTGGAAGTAACTCGGGTTTTTAAAAGCACTTACTGTTTTCACATATGGAAATATGGTTCGTTCCAACCCCCAGTACAATTGTTTTTATTTATTTTAGAAAAACTTTTATCTGAGTTGTAACACATCAAAAGGTAACCCTATCTGGTACATCTAGACAGAGCATCCTAGAACTATTGAAGGCAAACTGGAAGGAAGGGTTCCCGCTCATCTTTTTGGCCTCCATGGTCTTTAAGTAGCAAGTTTGATTTCTGTGTGAGGTGCTCTGATTCTGTTCTGTTGCCTGAGATTTTAAATCTGGTTCAGGTGAGGCCAGTCTACTTCTGCAGCTGGTAAACACTGCTCTTTAATGGCACTGTAGCTGTAATGGAATCTTTCCAGGTTCTGTATTAATGTTACCATATGAGATGAGAGACCGAGCTGTGGGGCAGGGTGGATGAAATAAAAATTGATTCTATGTGTCTGTCTCACCCAAAGGGTGTGATAGATGAGTTTTGTCCTCAGCTTTTTTAGTTGCCCTGTGCTTCAGGTTTCAGGAAGGCTCCCTCTCAGTATGTTGCCGCTAGTTAAAATTCAGTGCTGTGTTCCTTGTTGCAGAGCTGTTGAATATAGCGAGGGGAAGGGGGAAGCAAAAGGGCTGCATTTGTTTAATTGGCAATGCTTTTTTCTGGCACACTTGCATGTTCTTGATGATGCTGTTTATGGATGCCCATTGCCAGAAATAACATTCATGTCAAATTATACTTCATGGTTGACAAAAAAATTATCTCTCCAGCATGTTACCGTATTTAAGCCATTTCTTCGCTCTCCACTGTTATTTGTTGTTTTAAACCCCTTCGGTGCATCTTTCAAAAACTTTTCCTTGTTTCGTATTTTTTTTTTTCCTCTTTAGAGAAAAATTGTAGATCTATAATTCAATATTGGAAAGTTGGTTCTGGCAAATGTAAAATAAGAATTCTTACAGTAATTTTGCAGCTGTTTGTTTTCTATATCTAAAACTGCTTTCTCCTGCTCAGACATAAGTAACTCTGTAACTCTCCCACTAGCTGGCTACTGTTTCTTTTCTTATATATATGGACAGTTTTTCTGACTAGTAGCATGTATTTTTCGTGGAAAGAAGAGAGTTCTTGTTTGTTGCCCAAAACAAATGCAGATTTCAAGTCTTAGAGTACAGCTCTTTCTCTGAATTCCCAAGTTTGTTTTCTGGTGGCAATATTCAGCTGGCATCTGAGTCAGGCATCACATTCTTTTGTGCTGTTTGAGTGGCCCGTATCTAGTCCCGAGATACGTTGAATTACACGTAATTATTAGCTTTCATTGCAATCCTCTAGTTGAGTTGTGATGGACACTTTTTTTTTTCCTAAAAAATGAGCATCTGTTACAAATAAGCTGAATTACGATGGAATTTTGTTTTTAAAGGCATTTGAGATCCCTATGTGCTTTTCCAGAAATCTTCCTGGGAATATCTAATGTGTAGATGTGTAAGTTTGTAAGGAAAACTAGTTCCATAACAGTTAACACTACCAGCTGCAAGCAGCTGCCTTGTTTTTTCTATGTCTGCAGCTGCCTGTCTTGGGTAACCAGATGATTTTGTATTCTCACCTGTTGTTTGTGCATTTAAAAGTTCTGGCTGCCATGCTAACTCCAGCCTTCTTTTTCCCCCAGGGTTTGGCCATATGTGGTCATCAAATCATGGTGGTCAGCTGCTGAGACCGGTTAAGTCATTTAGCTGTTCAGGTCTGAAATAAATTAAGCATCATGAATTAAGGCCAATCTCCCCTACACAGTTGTCAGACTTGCATCTCTGTCCAGAAGACAGACATGTTATTTGCTTACATAGTACATCAAATGGCAAATATGCTTTGGTTTCTGTGCTTGCCTTGGAATAGCTGCAGTCTTGGAAGGGCTGGAAGAACAGTGGGAGCCAAGTGAATTACCCAGAACTCCATGAGACTCATGTTTGCAATTCATCTAGAAATTAGAAATCGGATCTGCAAGGCAAGCGAAACTTTCATTGCGAGACAAGACTCTTGAGGAACAATACTATGCGATGGCAATAAAGCTACCCATAGCACTTTTTACCTAAAATATGAATTTGTTTCCTAAAAGTTTAGTTGTGTTTTGGTTTATGATTTGTTAATTACTTTGTGTGGGGTTTTTGTTGGTTTGGTTTTGGGGGTTTTTTGTTGTTTTTTGGGGTTTTGGGTTTGTTTTTTTTTAGAGTAATAAGAGATCTAACCCTAGTTCATTAGGATATACAGATATAGGTACTCCGTGACAGATTACCCATATCTAGCCAAAACCATGTTAATAGAAAAGCCTTCGTATCCTGAGGCAGACTTTGCCTGTTTGTTTGAAACGGAACAGCTGTCTGGAAATGTGCAACTCATTGAAATCTGAACTGAAATGAAGTGAAGATTCTTTTTGCTTCACAGCATGCCAGAGCCTTTGTAATTTTTTTTTTTCCAGGTAAAATGGGTAGCTGCTTCTAAACTTTACTCTTTTGTTTATTCAGGGTTTGTGTGGGTTTTTACTAAGGACAGTTTTGCATCATACTTTCTAGAAAAATGCCATTGTCTATACTGTAGTAATATCATGTTATCCTTGCTATAGGGAAAAACTTAACATATATTGAAACACCAGAAATCCATCCAATGATATATCACTGTGAGCTGAAGCGTAAGTCAAATGATCATAGGAACACAGAAATATATCCCAGAAAGACACTTTCTATGTCACAGGAAATTTGGTCAAGAACATGCGAAGAGATGCACAACTTTCTCAATTGTTTTTGTGTTAGGAAAAAACTTGAAAATAAATAATTTAAGTAATCTTAAATCATTTTTAGGGTAGTTAACATCTTATTAGCATGTAATATTTACCCATCATGATGATGTAACTTGCAATGATAAAATAATAAATTGTTCCTGTGTGATCTGATCTAGGTGTTCCTGCTCCGGCAGGGGGATTGGACTAGATGATCTTTCGAGGTCCCTTCCAATCCCTAACATTCTGTGATTCTGTGAATAAAATACTATGGTTGGAGATACGATGAAGTTGAAATACATGGCTGTATTTAACTCATTTTCAAACTTGCTGTTAATATTTCCTATTGTCCTCTCATTTGTGGCAGCAGTATTGTAAATAAGCAGCATGCTGTTACTGATACCCACACCACCTTGGTGGCAATTGCTTAAAGATTAGCGTCATTTACTATCCAACTTCATTTAACATCCGAGTGGAACAATGGTGGCTCCACAAATCTGATGATAAAATATTATCGGAAAGCAGACTGGCTTGTAAGTGGATAAATGAAGGACTTAAATTTGCTAAACAAATTGCAGATGGTAGAAGCACTGGGGACTAAAATGAGAACAGAAAACTTAAAGCTAACAAGTATGTACACTGTGGGCCAAGTTTGTAGAGGCCTCTACTTGGCATCTTGCATGCTATTTGGTTACTTCCACCCACAATTTACTTGTTGGACCAGAATTGGAGACACAGAAAAAGAGATGTGAAGCCCTCCTACCATAATGTGCAGAGGCAAACAGTGCCTAAATCAGGTGTTTAACTGTCTGCAGTAACTTGACTCTGGAAACGATTGAAAGCTTCCCTCTCCCTCCCGTGTGATGGAAGTAATGCTTTTTGAGTATTTGTATGCACAGATTATGCAGCTCTGAAATAAAGGCACCTTGTCACCTTACAGAAATAGCTAATGTTATTTCAGAACTACAGCTATACAGTATTAAGCTTGAATGCAGTAGTGGTAAAAAACAGTTTTTGTCATTCATGCCCGCACTTAAAAGTGCAATTCGAGTCTCTTTGCAGAATGAAAATCTGGAGACTGGCTTTTGGAACCCTGATTACAAAAGTATTGCTGGGGTTCTAGGTCCCACCAGTGGGGATGTGCTCACTGTAGTGCTGAGTAGTGTCAGCTGTTGGAATTCATATTGCCAGGTATGGTAAGTAGAAGCCTTCTCAAAAGTTCAGATATGCTGATTCCTTGAGCCAAGGGATAAAGTGCATTTATATTAGCGGCATCTTGAGACCTGCAATAAAACTGAGTTACTAATGTGAGGTTTTCTGGCTGCAGATATCAGACAGCTAAATTGTTTTCATTTGTTCAGACATCTTTCTGGGACATCAGTGACAGCTGGAATATTACAAAAGTGAGTCATTTATCTATCTAGTTTCCAGATTCTAATGGTTGGTCAAAGATTGCACCTTTAGATTAGGAATAATTTGTAAATCCGTGATCTGGATCTTCTTCCTTTCCCCCATTTCCAGTACAACATTGTTCTGTCCCCAAAAGGCAGCAGTTCCATGGTGAGAGTAAAATACAGTTTTCTACTTTTATTTTCTGGTTTAGGAGAGCACAACAAATGCTACATTATAGATCTGTTGCTATAGGTTGTAAGTATCAAGGCAGCATATAGTAGTATAGTAGGATGATACCTGGAAATAAATGCTACAGCTTGTTTTAGTCTCTTCCAGACTCACTTGGTCATCTTCTTATGTGTTCTTAGTTAACTTCCAGAGCACAGACTTGTCTTTAGTGACTTTGTGCCTGGCTAGCTCAGTCAGTAGACCATGAGACTCTTAATATCAGGGTCATGGGTTTATACCCCACGTTGGCTGCCAAAAAGGACTGTTGTGGTTTTGACCCACTTGGCTAGCAGCAAATACCACAGCTGCTTGTTCACCTCCCCACCACCTCCTGGAGATGGGAGAGAGAATTAATGGGGTAAAAGGGAAAGAGACTCATGGGTTGAGATAAGAACACTTTAACAACTAAACTACAATAAAGTTGAAAATGATAATTATAATAATTATGATAATAGTGACATATACAAATTACACAAATGAGTGGTGCACAGTGCAACTGCTCACCACCCAATGACCAAGGCTCAGCCCATTCCTAGCTGATGATCCTGGAGCAGAAAGAGTCCCGAAACTGCAATCTCGGAAAGGAGATAAGAGCCTGAGAGAATGAAAGAGAGGGAGATCACAAGATCACAGAGAGAGAGAGAGAGAGAGCGCGCACTTCTGGACAGAGCCTCATCTCTACACTGGGCATGACATGCATAATATGGAATAGACCATTCCTGAATTTGGGTCTCAATCCTAAACTTAAGGTTGAATCCTAGGCTAGTAATTGGGGCTGTGCTCCCTCCCAGCTTCTCCTGCACCTGCAGACACTGGCACAGCAGAGAAGCTGAAAAGTCCTTGACTGTCCTGGCAGCAATTATAAACATCAGTGTGTGATCAGCCTTCTCCTCAGCACAAATCCAACACACAGCCTCACACTAGCTGCTGTGAAGAACATTAATTCTGTCCCAGCTGAAACCAGGACAGTTCGTAGTTAACTTGTTCTTAGTGACTTTGTGCTTAGTCATGTGTGCTACAAGCACCTTTAATTCATGGATGTTGTAACACATGTAGTACAATGCTTGTTACGGACAGTATCTTGTGGGACCAAGGCCTCAATATTCGTTCGCTGGCAGAATGAAGTACTAAGTAGATTCCAGTGCTGCACAGGTGAGGCAGTGCAGTAGCTGCCTGGCCTTGATTTTGCTGTTAATAAAAGCAGACAGGAGGGAGATCTCTTAATACTCCTGCTGATAGGAAGCCTTTGGACAAAGCTGACTGTAATGTAGCATAACGTGTGGAATCCAGTGGGCTGGATGGGACAGAACTCAGTCCTGGTTTTTCATCTACGGTATGATTGGGATGGTTCATTCTTTTCAATGAAATAATTAAATCTTTTTGCATGGGGCTATAGTGTGGATGATAAAATGCCATGAGGCACTCTTGAGTTTTAGTTTTAGATCTTTCTGGGAAATTTAGGTGTTTGTTTTTTTTTTTTTTTCCATTGTATTGGATGTAGGCTGTCCATGCTGGGACGAGCTGCTTTGGAAAAGTTTGTGTAAGTATAGCTAATGTAGATCTGTATTAGTCCTGTCTTTGAATATATCATCCTATAGTGCTGTTTCCTATAAAAGTAAAATAGTATTTTCCAAAATTAGAGAATAATTCAGGTTGGAAGACAGCTTCACTGGATGAGTCCCAACTGCCTGCTCAGAGCAAGGTCAGCAATATCACACCAGGTTCCCAGGTCTTTGTCGAACTGGGTTTTGTACACCTCCAACTACAGTGGCTGCACAAGTTCTGCGCATCCTTTTCCACTGCTTACCTTTCCTCAGGGTACAAAAGGGTGTCCCTGAATTCTTAATTTCAACTTATGCTCGTTGCCTCTTGTCCTCAGACCATGAACCAACTGTGAAGAGCCTGTCTCTGTCTTCTTGATAACCTTCTTGTAGGAATGAGAAACTCCTGTTAGCCCTCTCCCGCTGCTGCTTCCCCCAGCAGTCTCTTCTCCAGGCTCAGTCCCAGGTCCCTCAGCCAGTCCTAACAGGGTAAGTGCTCCAGTATTCTGACCACCTTGGAGGCCTTCTGCTGGACTTGCAGTTTTTCAACGTCTGTCTGGTGTCTGGGAGTCCAAAACTGGAATACTGTAGATGTGGTCTCATGAATGCTAAATAGGTTCTTAATTGGACGGTATCTAGCCTGTACCATTGCAGGATGCTACTCCTACTCAGTGCAGGACTTTGCATTTGCCCTTGATGAATGTCATGAGGTTCCAGTTGGCCCATTCCTCCAGTCTGTCTAGATCCCAAAGGATAGCAGCCCTGCTCTCAAGTGTTTTGATAGTTCTCCCCAGTTTGGTGTGATCTGCAAACCTGGTGAGCCTGCAGCCTGTCATCTCCTCCAGGTCATTGATAAAGATGTTAAACAGGAGAGGCTCCAGGGCTGACCCCTCTGATCTTCATTACTAGCCTGGGTAGAGTACATCCAAGTAATCACTACCTTCTGGGGCCAATGATCCAACCAGTTTTTTGCTCATCTGGTTGTCCAGCCGTCCAGATCTTGATGTGCCAATTTGGTAACAAGAATATTGAAGAAAATAGAATTAAAATGCTTAAAAAAGCCAAAGGTTGCTGAATCACTGAAGGTAGTCAGGTGGGTCAGACATTATTTCCTCTCGGTAAAGCTGTGCTCACTGTTTCAAGTCACTTTCTGTGTGCCCTGAAATGGGTTTCAGGAGTATACCCACTTGAACCCAAAAATTTGGGTCACTTCTCAGATGGGAGAGGTGACTTGAATAGGATTTGGATGGGCCCAGTTCAAGAAGTCGTTAATTGCAGGGCGATTATTTTGTTGCAGTTTCTTGTACCAGGATTTTGCTATGTAAAGATTTTCCCATGCATCAACAGAGCTGAAAACTCCACGAATTTTCCTGCTTCCTGGAGCTAATACAGATTAACAGCCCAATAGGATTGAATACTGAACAGGCAAATTGTTTTGACACAAAGCATCGCTCCAATACCAGACCTTAGGCTGACTGAAGCATTCAGTGGCGTGTCACATTCGAAGATGCTTTGTGGGGTGCAAGAAACGATCTTTTGATGAACTTTCAAAACAACTGTTGAATTGGCTAGTGGTTTCCTAACTGCTGAGTAGTTGTTAAATAACTGTCAGAGATGTTCCTATTGCCTTTCAGGAGGCATGAAAAATTTCCTCAGCAATCACTCCTTTGCTACTACTAATAGTCAGTGCTTAGCTTTGTCAGCTTTGTTCACCCTTTCTAGGTCTAGCCCCACCACTTGCTTTCGTGGGGGCTGCTTTCCTGCAAAGGCATCCAGGCTCGCCGCAGCTTCTGCCAAGACGTCTCTCAACACTGCCCTGTGGTTTTGTTCCAGCAGCACTAGAAAAGGGCAGTATTCACCCTCCTCTCTTGTTGGCATCCTTGTGTTTTAAATGCAGCACAAAGTCCTGGGAACAATAGGTTTTTGGCTGCTCAGAAGCTCCTTCCTCACAGCCTCTCTCCCCACTTGCCTGTGCATGGACTGCGTGCCCTCCTGGGGGTGTCATCCTCTTTCAGCTGTGGCACCTGGAAGCCATCCGAGCAATGCTATACCACAAAGCCCCCAAAGCCCACACAAGCTTTCCTGCCTCTTCCCCATCTGCTCTGTCGATTGGAACTTCAGGGCTGATGCCAGTTTTAACCATGGTGCTTGTGTGCCCAAAGTGGGATTTAATATTTCCAGCAGAGATGACTGATTTACTTCATTTGACTCCTCTATAGGCCCTGTGAAGTCTGGGTTTTGGGGTTTTTTTACCTTTTTTTTTTTTTTAACATACAAGCAAGAGAAGACTTTTTTTTTTAATGCTTTTGATTGCTGTTGGCTGGGTAGATGCAGCTGCCGAGAGACCACAGTTTTAACTATTTTTTTGCTGTGGTTTATACACATTGACGTATCCCGGCAAGGAATGTAAGCCACAGAAAGCTGAAGATGAAACCTAGCAGGGACTATTAAATTGGTAGCAGCGCAATTTAGTTGCAGTTTAGATTAGTATTTAATTTATGGAGGCTTCAGCTATATTATTCCATTTTTCACTTGACACCCCAACAGCTGAAAAGAAGCCCTTTACATATGTGCTGCAAATCCCTACGCCCAGCCCTTCCTGCCCCTGAACTTGCATCATAGTTACATAAGCCTTAATTTTTGCTGCAATAGAAAAAGGGGTGCATTCCTGAAGACTTAATCCATTTCTGCTTTTCTTCTAAATTCTGTATTCAGTTGGCTAATTTAACTCTGTATTTAATTGACTGAGCCGTCAAGTTCCTCTGGTCTGGGGGGAGAGGTCTTTTCTCTGTTCAATTTATAGTCTCATTCTAATACATCCAGTAAGCTTTTATAAAAGCAAACTTATGCCTTAAATTTTTACAAAGAGATAAGGGATAGTACAAGTTTAGAAAAATGTGTGCTTTTGTACAATCTGGTAATATAGATAATAGAGTGAGAAAAAGGTAGAAATTTCCTGTAAGGATACTTTACAGTATAGGACTACTACAAACAGGAAATATCTTTCATTTGATTGTCAGAAATTTTCAGTTGTTTCGTGTTAGTTGAAACTTTATTTCAATTTTGACTTTCAGTACTGTTTTCATAATACTTGATGCAAGAGAAAGTATTAATTTCACAATGAAAAAGTGACATTTATTTCTGAAAATCTTCAACTATTGTAATGACTTCTTCCTAAAATTGTGCAAATGATTGGCCATTATACCAGTCTTCTGAAAGACACTCATTTCAACACAAGCACAGCTTGCTAGACTGCTTCCAGTCAAGCTTTTCCAGCTATTTTTCTGTAAAACTGAGTTAACATTGGCACATACTAACAAACTGTGCCCTGAGCATGTCTCAGAATTGGGACCAATGTCGTTAGGGATGCAGGAAATGCTTTTCAGTGTTTCTTCACTTGTAGATTAATTTGGGATTTTAGCAACCGTGATTTACTCCCATACTGATCAATCCCTTTTTGGAGATGGACTAACCGTACGTGGAGGAGAAAAGGCTATGTAAAACAATGCTTCAAGGCTTTTGTTCTTTAGCAATAACACTTGCTATTTCTTCAGGTGGACTCTTTTTTTTTTTTTTTGCACATAATGATGAAATAACACTTATAAGGTTAAAAAAGGTTTGCAAATCATTATACTGTGTGAATGTCATACTGCCTGTTGTAATAAAGGTGTGCAAGGATTTTACTGGACTTTTCTGGAGAACAAAGAATTTGAAGGGATGTCTTGGGTCACTAGGACCAACTGCTCTGCTGTTGGAGCAACTGCCTATTGCAATCCCTTTCATTAACTTGTTGAGCCCTTCTTTAAAGCACTTTGTCCCCTCTCCTCCGTTTCTGTGGGAGATTATTTCAAAGCTTTATTTCTCTGAGGATCCAGAATATTTATTTCATTTAAAGCCTAAAATTGTTCAGAGACAAAATGTCCATTTGTTCTTAAGCAACACCCTTTAGTTAAAACAGCTCTTATTGTTGTATTTTAGTGATCTAGTTGCTTCTAAATGATCTTCATCTGCAGCTCTTTCTGGATAGCATCTCTATTACTTATCTTGGTTTTTTCTTTCCTTTCTCTCCCTCCTCCTTTCTCTCCCTCCTCCTCTCCTCCCTCTCCCTCCTCCTCTCCTTTCTCTCCCTCCTCCTCTCTCTCCCTCCTCCTTTCCCTCCCTCCTCCTTTCCCTCCCTCCTCCTTTCCCTCCCTCCTCCTTTCCCT
>WKFP01014159.1:324760-384118 GCA_011057875.1 Pterocles orientalis
CCTCCTCCTTTGCCTCCCTCCTCCTTTGCCTCCCTCCTCCTTTCCCTCCCTCCTCCTTTCCCTCCCTCCTCCTTTCCCTCCCTCCTCCTTTGCCTCCCTCCTCCTTTGCCTCCCTCCTCCTTTCCCTCCCTCCTCCTTTCCCTCCCTCCTCCTTTCCCTCCCTCCTCCTTTCTCTCCCTCCTCTTCCCCCTCTCCTCTCTTTTTTCTTGTATATAGCTGAATAACTTCTTACTATATCTTTTAATCTTTCAGGGTCTAATTAAACTTCATTTTTGTCAGTTCCTGCCTTATCTTTGTGCTTCTTGACTGTGACCAGTGCTTTCTTTGGTGTTTTCCCATTTCCTAGCAGCATATTCCAAGCAGATGCCTAGATGTCACCTTTCAAGGAAATCGGTGGTCCCTTCTTGTAGACTTCCTTCCCTCCAGAGCACTTGTCATGTGGGATAACTTCCTCAATTCAAGCACTTCTGAATCTGGGCCTGTCTAAGGCTATGGTGTTTTGTCTCTAGGTGATTTTCTCTGTTTTCATTTTTTTAAAGCAAATTAGTATTGGATGCCCCCAAACAACCCCGTGCTGAGTAAACTTTGTAGCGTCATCATCACCACTGGTGGTGCTTTCAGGAGCACAAGAGGGAATAACCAACCACCCAACTCTTTACCCACTCTTGCAGGCAAGTTTTGCCACCAAACAGGCAAACATATCTGAAACTTGAGAGTTAAGTTCTAAATGACAAATTTTCCTCAGCTTGCTTATGTATATGGGGTTTTTTGTTTTGTTTGTTCTCTGTTATACCCGCTGTAGTGAACAAATATTAATTTGTGTCTTTAGCTTAGTAGAAGACTAGGATAAGTGTATGGGATGTTTAATCTGTCGTAGGCTGAAAAGAAGAAATCAAAATGGTAGCAATGCAAGGAAATAATGAGAAGCAAAGAAATTGACAGAGGTCCTGCAGATGCAGATACCTAATAATGGCTTTTTTTCTCCACCTATACCTTAGATTTTTAACATTCTGCTCTGAGACTATCAAACCGTGAAAGTTAATCTGTATACAGTTACAGAGGGCAAAGTTTTCTTTTATCCAGAGGGAAATACTAAATGCTGAGTAGAACTGCAGGTTGATTTTTCTTGCATGTATTTGAGATTGTTTAGGTGGGTGGTTCAAGACACTAACTAGAGGAGTGTAAGGTGTGTGGTAAGTAGGTAGCCCTATCTCGATGGGGATATGCCTGCACCCGTGCTGACAGAAAAAGCTCTGTGTAGGCTGCTCTGTCCATAGTAGTTCCAGGCTGTATATATCTATGATAAAAAAAAAAAGCTTACTTAAAGCTTAGATGGTTGAATAATTACGTCAGTTGGTGTAAGAGAAGTGTGATGATAGGTATCTGAAATGAAATTTGAGTTGGTAATACATGGTATTCAGTTCTGTTCACGTGCATTGCCTCTGCAATAGCCGTGGTTTATTAGAAAGCCTGAATTGTCCTGATTTTTGTCAGGCTAGGTTATGTAATTGCTCTGAATGACAATTGTATAGGGCTTGGAATGTCAGCAACACGTAGAAACAAATATGTTGCGCTCCACAGTAAACTTTAATTCTGCTGTATAATGCCATTTCTATGCACTAGAGTTGAAAGAGAATTACTTCTAACACTCAGAAAGGGGTGGGCTGTCAAACTTCATGGCAGTTTAAAAGCAGCCCTCATGATTTGGTAGACCTGATGAATCAGAAACAACCTTCAGTAAGCTATAAAGTTTAGTTATTAAAATCTCTATGTATAAATTTCATTTCGCTATTGACTTGTTTATGAAATATTTGCTAAAACCATCTCATTTACTTGTTGCCAGATGCTTAAGAATATTATCTGTGTATTAAACAAGAACACGAAACAGAATTAATAACTTGTCTGGGCAGATTGTGAAGAAGCACCAAGTAGCCTCAAATCCTACTCCAGAGTTAGCATCGTCCAAAGAGTTGCTTATTGTTGGCTCAAAAAAAGCCCCAGAAATCAAAAACCTGAAGTTTTTCCTTTCTGTTGCTTACTCCCTATTAATTTTTTTCAAAGGAAGTAGAGAGATGTACAAAGATGTTAAGTGAAAATATAAAGTGCACAACTGCAGGTCATGCAAGCAGGGAAACAGAGTCAGTTTGTATGCAATTACATCTCTCTCCTTCAAAATGCTGGAATTGGAAACTGTCCTACTTTGCTCAGTGTTTTGGGCAGGTACAGCAGAAGGTGCATATGGAGGGAATAAGACATTATGAGAGGTAATGTATTACGTTGATGTTGGGAAGAACATGATTCTTCAATTTCCTCTCCTTTGTTCCAGTGCACTGCTGAGTAATATGCAGCATTAAATTTTTAAGTAGGTAATTTCCTTTTCTCTCCTTCTAAAGATAATTGTAGCAGAACGTGCACTGGAAGTGTTTCTGCTTTCTGTCTAGTGTTGAGATGGAAAATGGCAATGACATGCCATAGCTGTCCAGCATGGTGGCAGCAAGAATTATTCCTGTTGTGTGTAAATGGGACTTGGGTTATATGGAACAGTTTTCTACATCGGAAATAGCTCGAATTGTCTGGAACATGCGTGCAAACATTAATTTTTCTAAACAATGAACCCAGCTGAATTTGTATTAAATCAGTAGCCTACAGCAGGTTGTATCTAGGTATGACTTTGGCCCACGGCCAGAGTGAGAGCCCTGGAACGCTTCAATTTATGTGTGCACTGAGCAGTAGGGGTTCCTGTTATTTCTCCCGTCTGTGTGAGGCTGCACAAATCTTCATTAAATCATGTTTCCTTGCTCAGAAGTAAGCTGGCAGGCTGTTAAAAGTAATTTCAAGTAAGAAATAAGTCTGCATTGTCTTCATTGGTCTACTCTTCTGCAAATATGATGGATTTTTAATATCTGTTTAAGGGAAACGTCCTTGAGACGCTTTTTTTTTTTTTTTTTGCTACTCATTTTCCTGAGCATAGAGGGATAACATTTTCAGTCTTAAAGGAATATTATAACGGGTTTTAAAAATGAATAATTAGGCGTCTTATTTGGGGTTTTGTTTTAAGCTTTTTTCTTAACAAATAGCTTGTAGCATGAAGACAAGAACTCCAGATGTTAAGAGTTTCAGTTCCCAATACACTGGGGAAATCAGGATGGGTGATCAAGAAAGTGATGAAAATAAGGGCTCTTTGTAGCACTGTCACAAAAGATGAACTCTTGTCTGGTCACACATAATGTATTTAGTTGGCAGATAAAAGAAGCCCTCCCTAATTTTTAAAGTCATCTCTGTCTTGAATTTTGGTGAATCCTTTTCCTGATATGACAGGTGAGCATGCAGGCCTCTGTAGAAGTTCATTTAAATTATTTTTGTTCCCCCAAACCAGTTTCTGCATTTCTTCATCAAAAGGCCATACGAGTAAGCCTCTCCCAAATCAAGTGTCTGAAGGGCTGAGGCAGCAGGTTACAATGTTCTTACAAACACCTTTGTTTGTGCATGGTTTTGTGCTCATATGTGCTCTAAAGGGTGATTTTTTAAATTTTTCTTTTTTTTGTCTTTCCTGTGCTCCCAGGGCAGCAGCAGAAAAACAAAAGCTGGGAGTTAAAAGATTTGCTAGAAAGTTATTGTAAGCGTTAGCGATATTCATTTCATGTGAATTTCTGGTGCTGCCAGAACAATTGTTGCAGTCTTTTGCATCTTGTAGGCAGACAGGAATCACTGTTTTATCGGGGAGACAAACTGTTGTTTATCTAATTAAGAGATTCATAGAAAAACTACCAAATACCTTTGCTGTTATATTTTTGAATGTAGTGGAGAAACCCTGTCGGGGTGGGAGGAGTTATCAGTTATAGTTTAGAGGAAAGCTTGTCTTGACAGCCCTGTAATTCTGGGTGGTTTATCAACTCTGATCGTGTGTCAGATTTCACTGTCCTCTTTAAGATAATAATTTGGGAAAGGTGGAGTAGGATGAGGGTGAAGAATAAGCTCCTGATGCCAAGGGAACTGTTGGCAGCTGGCCACCTTATTTAATGTTTTATTTCCTTCATGACCTATTGTTGTCTGCCTTGACCTTGGTTTGAGTTTTTAAGCCCTGGCAACAGTGAGATCAGATTAGGTTAACTAATATATTGTTTAAAAATCATTAGACTGATAAGTACAGCAATCTTCAATGTAGCTTTTGAGCAAGATTTTCAACTGAAAACCAACCTTAGAGATGGTCTTGAGCAAAAATAGTTAATTGTTTCACTCCTCACTGCTACAATAGCATAAAACTTTCAGTGGATTTCAGATTTAGACTTCAAGGTTAAAAATCCCTGGTTTGTCCTAAACATCACTTGTTAATGTCAAGGGTTTAATAAATTTTGTCTTTATCCCGTTGATTGGTGGAAACTAATATGTTCCTCTTTAAAAATGTGTGGTGTAGAGATTATTAATTTTGCCGTAAATTACTATCTTGCAGGTAATATAAGTGTAATTCTTCTTCATTAACCCCCCCAAAATATATTGATAGACTCTGCTTTGTTACTCCAGGGCAGTTACAGAGTTCCATTGCCTCCACATAGCTGAGAGCAGAACCTGGCTAGCAGCAGCTGCTGGCAATTCCCTGAATTTCCAGCAGCACTTCTTTTTATGGTACATTTTGGAAAAGTTAGTTAACAAGTTGGGGGGAAGAAGTTAGTAAACTCAGTTATAAGAGACAAGTATGTATTAATGAGAACCTCATTTTAGAGTTTGGGAGAAAGTTTTACCGAGTATTAATGTCTTTAATATCACTAAAAGCAGAGAAGAATGTTTGAAAACTAGTTTTAAAAATAAACAAATAAAAGCCATCACCAGGTTTTGTGGCCAGGGCTTGAAAACACTAAAGGCATGTTGTTAGAGGCCTGATACTGCTGTTACAACTCCAGCCTTGCAATAAGCTCGGGTTGGCAAAGCTTTTGAGTGTTCCTAGCCTCACCCTAAAAAATTCATCATAATAGACATCCTGAATGATGAAGCATTAAGTCCTCTTCCCTTCTTCTCCCTCCCTCCTCTTGAATTTTTAATTTTGCTTTATACTTCTGTACTGATGTTTCTTTTTTCCCATGTGGCCCCTCTTCCTGCTATGGATTATTTGGTAAGGGAATGTTGTAATTTAATTTAATTAAGTCTTGAATGCACTTTCTTTTCAGCTGAGGCTGCTGTGGCATTCCTTCACTAGTAGGCAGTGCCTTTTAATTGATTCACAATAGACTCAGGATCTGAAGTGATGGAAATTCTGTTGCTGATTCTATCATTCATCATGGGCTGAAGTGGTGGGCTGGTTGCTAAGACCCAATGACCTGATTTTGTTGGGATGTAGGGTTTGTTCTAATCAATAGAGTTAAATCTTTTTTTAGTATCAGTGACTGGACATACCTAAACTAAGTCCAACTTCTGTGAAGTGATAAGTCCTTTACAGATTGGACAAAGTAAATGTTTTCCCCTGCAAGACCCAGGCATTGTGTGAAGCACACACGTTCCATCTTGTACTCCCTTGTTAGGGTATCATCACCTTGTGTGGTCATCGCTAGAGTGTACGCAACCAACTCTCTGCTCTACGTTGAACGTAGTAAGCTTTCCTGACAATTTGCAAAACCCGCTTAGGTATGCAAAACAAATACCAGTCAAAGAGCTAATCTATGCAACCTTATTAAGGCATGGTGTACAACCCGGGTGCACTGACATTCTCTCCTCCTCCCCTTTGAATGCGATACCCCACCAGGAAATCTCCCTTCTGAGGTGGTGCTAAATGCACTGGCTGTCAAAGTAAAGGGTTGCAGAGAGAGGAGTTGCAAGAGAATCTTATCTTGTATTATAGAGAATATGATCAGACATGGACTGTATCAGGCCACCAGCGTGGGTACTTGGGGTCTTCAGAAATTTACTGTGAAAACCAGCACAACGCTTGCAGTTTCAATCAAAGGCCATCCCTGCAGAACCATAGCTGGTTATGGGGTAATTTGGGAGTGACTGCATGGTCCTGGTTTGCCCTGGGCTGTTAAACTGTTAAAGGCCGTACGGTTTCTCATTGTTGGTAAGAACTTTTCCCATCGTATTATTATTCTTCATCCTTTTTGTTTTCTCATGTTTTTATAGTTCTTTAATGGAGAGGTACTGTGTCTTCTAGTCTGTTGCCATAGAAACACCCAATTAGAAGACTAATTTGAAGAGACTGAGACACAACTGCTGCCAAAACTCCTAAAGAGAGTTGAGGAGGGGTAGGGAAAAGGGGAGAAGATCTGGGCTGGCAAAATGCAAACAACATTGCCTGTCTTCTGCCAGCTATTTCCTAACACTCTTCTGTAAACTCATATCTGACTGTACATCTTGCACCCATTTGGTTTGAGCTACATCTGTAATGCATTTTAAAAGTATAATTGAGTCTGGTGCTCAGCATATGTGATCTTAATGCTTGGAATGTGATAATTTTTTGTTGTCGTTGTATTGCTTCTTTCATATGTTTTTTATCAGGCAGTGGCCAAGGCATTGAGACCAAAAGGGGAGGGGAGAAGAACTGAGATACCTCCCTCTTGCCAGTGGAGTCACACGTATACACAAGTTGAAAAAGATATTTTTCTGTCCTTGGTTTGACACAGAACAGGGTAACCAAGGTACTTGTGATTCAATGGATCTGAAATAATTTATAAAGGGGGGGAGGGAGGAAACATGTTCTACTGTTCTTCTTTTGTTCAGCTGGAGGCAGTCAGGAATTGAATCCTACTGAAAAAAAAAGAGAATGGAAAGCAAGAGCTTCATGACCTGTATGTTAGAGTTTCTCAACCAAGTTATGCATTCTTAGATGCTTCCCTCATCCTACCTCTAAACTTTCATGAGACTGAGATGATTTGGACAGTGTTTTTAAAACCTTAAAAACTTTAAATAATTTTTTCTGATTGTTCAGGGAATTCTGAGGCTCATGAGGGAGAAAGACCTTGGGGAAGGAGACAGTGGTGTTATGGGTCTTCTTAACTTCTTAACTCACTGGTTTTGAGTTAGTACATGTTAAAGAATCTATTTGCCATTTGTTTTGTTCAGCTGGTGGTGAATCAGGATGGTTCCTGGGTTAAAATAAAATGGGGAGAAGAATGTAGAAACCTCAGTGGAAAAGTGACTGTTCTTTATTTGTGTCCTTACAGCAAAATGGGCAGTAGGTTGCCTAAGAGCATCACCCTCACATGGCGTCATCAGGCATACTTAGGATGCTCTATGCAGACTCCTTAGATGTGTCATCACTCACTTTGCCGTGCTGTCAAACTGCAGTGTTCATTAGTATTTTAGATCTGGAAAATACCTCATAATTAATAAAGCTACAGTGGTTTTGACCTTCAGGAAATGCTTTGTAGGTTACTAAAACTTTCCAGTCACTTTCATTACAGAAAGTAAAAGCAATATAGCTTAATATTTGAAATATAGTTATTAAATGAAATTGAAATCTTCTAGGAATCTCCTGTGGCTACCTTTTGCCAATGAGGTACATGTTACATTTAACCTCAGGAGAAGCAGGGATGCTCTATGAGCTTGTGCAATGTAGTATTGCAAGAAAGCAAGCACTTTGTGTTGTTGAATTAAGATTAGATTAGAAAAATCTTCATTCAGGTTGAGTAACAGGCAGCTTATGATGAAGGTATTGCTGCCTTTTCGCTGTAGAAAAGATGGTGACATCAGTCTCTTTTTCTTTTCCTGTTTAGGTTTTCAGGCAAGTTTTCCACAGAATGGAGTTTCTCAACATTGTCTTGGTGGACTAAACAGTATTAAAGCAAGCAAACCACCACCCCATAAGAAACAAAACCACCCACCCCTAAAACAAAGAAATTATAAAAAACACTCATTCAAAAACATCTGCAAGAAACATGGGGCGAACTGACAAACTTAAAATCTTCTTTTAAAGGAGACTGACAGTATCATGTTTAACACCATATGTTTATATAAATGTGGATACGTATGCATATAGGCCAGCAGCTCTGATTAATATTGAGCACTTGAGTGAAGTGTTGACTAGTGTGTGTAGTTAATTAGATGTAAGCATCTAATGGACCACTGTCAACAGTTGCTTCCTATTAAATGGTTATCTCTATTGCAGAAATATGTTGCTGCAGTTTTCTTTCAATGCTAGGGTTAGAATAGATGTATTAAAGATCTATTTGTTGTTTACATTTCAGGTGTACTTTGCTAAATGCTACCTGTTTTGAGAGAAGTTGGTGGTATAAAGATTGGTTTAGTTGCTTCCACTGATAACTATAGCTAATGCCACACGTGTTTTTGGCAAATGGTCATGATTTTCCTCATGCATCAAAATCTGGACTGGACATGGAGAGACTGAAGGGCTACCAGCCTGAGCAAGTAACTTCACCTTTAACAAAGTTTCTTTTTAATATCTCTACACTAAGTATGAACAATCAATGTAGCTTGGCATTATAAAAGCTTTTTAAAGGAATTATCTTGTACTCAGCTTTTTTTTGTGGTGCTCTGAAAGTAATTGTAAGTTTACAAGAAAAATACAGTTTCCAGTCTTAATGCCCCACCTGTAGCAAAGCAGAAACTGTGAAATAGTTTCTTGTAGTTCAATCAGCCGTAATTTTCAAAAACACATCTTCCACAGAAGCTACCAATTAAATCATAAAAGCAAAGTACCAGTTGTGCCCGGACATTTCTATAAATGCTGCTGTTCTGTTTGTGTGATATATCTTCTTGATAGCGGGTACTCATCTTTCTGCTTGTAGATCTTTAAGTCTTTGGATACATATGCCTCAAGCCATACCGCATGAGCTGCCTGCTTCCTGCTCCATCCTTTTTATCAGCAAGCGTTGTGCCAGTGTCAGTCTTCCAAGTTTGTTTTTTCCCTTCCTGGTTTTCTGATGAACTACAGCTCTGCTGGTTGTTTGTTGGGTTTTTTGGTTTGGTTTAGTTTTTGGTTTTTGGGGGGTTTTTTTACAGCATTTATTATTGATGTTTTCATAATTGAAAGTTTATGGTATTAAATTGCTAGATGATTTTATTTGGTAGCAGTGATTTTCTGCAAACTTCCCACACATTTTTGGGTGGTCTAAAAAAAACTTCATTGTGCTGTATTCATTAACTCTTTCTCTGCTTGTATGGCTGCAGCATTCTTTTATAGGCTCTTTATTATTAAATAATAAAAGTGTTCTCTGTTATGATTTTTTTTGTCATAACATCGCATTTAAACAAAAAGACTGCTTTATGTGATACTCTGTCGTAATGGTTTTTTTAGTCCTCACTTCTAAGGACAAGTGAGGAAAGCAGCAGGGGCTAGACTCCTGAATTCTAACTTTGAACTCATTTTCAGCATCTGGTTTTAGGATTTGATCCCCATGAAATTTCATGATGTCCTGCTTCCAGGGCTGCCTTTTGAATACACCTAGTGCTAGTTTTCCTCTATTCCCATGGGCATGACTGAGAATACCCTTAAACCTTCTCTGAATCCTACATGGTGTGAGGAAATAAATTATGAACGAGACTTGTATGACAGGAGTCTTAAGCTTATTGCAGCCATTTTTACACTACGTACACACCCAATTTATCTCTAGGATGATCTTATCTAGCACATGTCCACTGTTTACTTACTGTGGAAAAATGAAGAAATAGTGAAATGTGTTTTAAGTAATTGGCATATACAGTCCTACACATCAACAGTAAATGAGAATTATAATAGTAAAAAGTATGACATTTAAAACAGCTTAGAATGGCTTTTTGAAGGTGATTTTCTAGATTGTCTGTTCTAGAAGTCTGTTCTTTGTCCTGAAAGCATTTTTTTGCAGGTGCTGGAAAAGACATTGAGTTTATCTGATGAGTGGCTGTTGTTATTTAAAAAAGTCACGTGTCAGAAAAGCAGGCGCCACTAAACAAGAAGACTTGACAGTTCCATCTGTAATGTTTTTGCTGGCAAAGTAAATCAGATATCGTTCCAAGGTCTGTACAATGCATGCTGCAAACCTCTAACACTGGAAAGAACTTGAGATTTTAATGTGTTCTGGCTTCTCGTTACATAAACAGGGGTCCCTATGGTCCTATATTGATTGGACTTGTATTCCACCACTTTTTTTGTGGGTATATGCTAGCCTGTAAAATCACATTTTTGTTTTTGCCTGCCAACTCTCTTCTGTTGCTTTGTCTATTAGGCTGCAGTGGTAAGTGCTACAGCTGGTGTGCTGAGGGATCCAATGCAGAACAGTCAAACCACTAAATTTCAGGCTGATGAGCCTGGGAGAAACTCTTGCAATTTGATAGTACAATTAAATGTATGTCCTGAATTGTCAGAATTACTCTATGCTATTTTGAGGATGAATGCGTATCCCCTAGTGTCATCACAGGCTAACGTCAAAAGCACTACAAATACTTCGTAGCGCACCTCTAGCAGCCATAGCCAAATAAAACAACTACTGTTTGTAACCCAGGGGTAGTCAGGTGGGGAGAAGACCCTGAAGTGAAAGGTCGTGTATTTAGTATACTCCAATTATTTCATGTGTTCCCTCTCTTAGACTTCAACTTTTGTTTTTTAGTAAAACTTTTCATCATCCTTGCACATGAGTGTGCAACATGAAGTTTTAGTAAAATTGAGAAGCCTTCATAGCTCCTTGACTGGTTGACATGTGGCTATGCAGCAAGATTTAGGAAATCATCAGACTTCTAGAAATTTAAATTTTTCTTAGTAGGCACCAGTTAAACTGACTTAATAATCTGTGTACAAAGGAGACTGCAGCTCCCATTGTTGGCTTATACAGTTACATGTTATGTTTGGACTTTATTAAAATACTGACTTAAGTCTGACACCTGTGTGGTGAAGGACGCTGCAAACTGGTGTCCTTAGATTCAGGGTTCAGTTTATGTAACCTTCTCCTTCCTGTCACATACATCTCTATCTTTACATGTACATCTACATCTCTCTGATGGGGACAGACTTTTTAGCAGGGCCTGTAGTGTTAGGACAAGGGGTAATGGTTTAAAACTAAAAGAGGGTAGATTCAGAGTAGATATAAGGAAGAAATTTTTTATTATGAGGGTGGTGAGACACTGGAACAGGTTGCCCAGAGAAGTGGCAGATGCCCCATCCCTGGAAACTTTCAGGGTCAGGTTGGATGGAGCTATGAGCAACCTGGGCTAGTGGAAGGTGTCCCTGCCCGTGGCAGGGGGGTTGGACTAGGTGACCTTTAATGGTCCCTTCCAACCCAAACTATTCTATGATTCTATGATCTCTAGAAGAGCAGTGTCAAAACTTTGCTTAGTTTTGTACTGGCTTCAAATGCCTCTTTGACACGCACACACTGAGTTGTATTTTCTTCCCTGTAACACTTCAGCTGCAAATCTTCCTGTCATGTGCCATGCCTTCGCTGTGTCTGCAGCAGTTTCCCCTAGCTTATGCCCACCTGCATGGTTAGTTTCGTGGTGAGGATCAGGCTACACTTGGAAGGTTTAAATTTAGTAGGGAGTGAGAAAAAAGAGCATCTTTTTATTAAACTTTACTGTCACCAGTGTCCACGTGAGCAAACTGATAAACTCTAGTTTTCCTGCCAAAGAGTGAATGACAATGAGCTTATTTTTCTTAGGTAATGAAGTCATCTTCTCGCCTTCAACTGTTGTGATATATAAGCTGTTATGGCTAGCATGCTTATTTCTCCATAGATTTCCCTGTGCCAGTCTCATTAGGACTTCATCCCAAAAGAATCTGTTCTCTGCCTTCTCTTTATGAATGGGAAAAACACACTTGTCAGGGAATATTGCTTTTTCCTACCTATCTGCAGGATGTGTCCTTATGATCCGTTCCCTTCCATCTGTTTTCACAGTGCTGCCATGTGCTGTGCCATGTGGAAGTAAAGATTCGTTGACAGAATTCGACACAATTCAGCATGCTGTTCTACCACAAGTTAAGCAAAGATTCATCAGGTCTTTTATGTGGAAGTTATGAACAACGCATCTTAGCACTGTGTAGTGTACCATCAATATTTGCACGAGGTCAAATCTTTCTTAAACATCTACTGCCTTTTAAGGAAAGGGGATTTTATCGACTTCACTGTGTAGTTAGCACAACCGTACTAGAGTGAGATGATGCCCTTGCAAATCTTAACCAAGAAAATGTTATCTGAGTGCGAAAGGCAGCTCTTGTGTCTTGGGGAGTTTTGGTAAAACAGTTGCTTATGCAAACTGTAGAAGCATAAATATTGAAATAATTTAAAATTAAACTAGAGGGAGTGTTTCCAGCACAGATGTGCACTATGGACTTCTAGTAGGATGATCTTGCAAAAAAAAACCCCAAAAAACAAAAAAAAAAACCCCTTTCATTCAGTGTCCTGAATTTTATGACAGCAAGTTGTTGAGAGATCAAGAACCAGCATGCATGTGGTCATAAATTCTTTGTATTTGTGATAATGGCTTTTATTTTGCATATAGCATTCAGGTGTACGTACTTATAACTGAATTTCATAAGATTAAAGTCAGGGTAAATTTGGATTGCAAAATTAATTAATTCACAGTGGGCTGACAGAGGAAGCTATGTAGATGTTTCCCAGGTCATCTACGACATCTAGTATTTGTAGAGGTGCAGTTTGCTCTCTGGTTACTTTTTGTGCCAAGGATTGCATTACAAAAGTCATCACTCTAAGAAAAAAGGCACTTTGATGGTATTTGAGAATAAGGATGTTCCAGTGTTTTGAGTTCATTTTCTGGTGAGATAAATAAGATCCCTACAACAGTTGCTGTAGTTAATAATGTCCTGTGTCACTGGAGGGAGCACATTGCGTAACGAACAAGTAATCATTGCCAGGGTAGCTTTCAGTTGTCTAAGGCAATGCTTTCACACACTCATTTCTTACTGTGGCAATTACTGTTACAGAAATAGAAAGTGGCAAATGTACTGGGGTCCCTACTGTGGGAAGTGCTATGTAATGCAAGTGAGAGCATTCCCCCTAACAGTTTTTAATTCATATGGGAAAGGTAAAACTAAGGCAAGGAAACTAAAATATCCACAGGTAAACATCTATTGCATACAGTTTTCTTAACAATCAGCAGAGCTTCTGTAAAGATCCTGTCTTCTGGTTGTCAGTTTCCTTGTAGCAACTCCTCTTTCTTCCTGCCTTTACTTGCCAGATCTTGGGTGAGTGTGTGTGTGGTAGCATGGGGATGCTAAACAAGCCAGGCCTCCATGTGCCTAAAAATCTGGGATGTGTTCAGTCCTAGGGGGTTTTAAGTGTTGTATTTCTATTTTTGGATTCCATAACTTTGTCAGATCAAAGCTGTCTTTAATCTTTGTTGAAATACTGTAAAATTATTTTTAACTTATGATTTTACTGTAATATAACTTTATAGTATTTTAAGAGCTATGCCATTTTTGGAGGCTTCTTTCACCTGGAATGGTCTTTGGACTGACCATTTTGCATGTAGTCTTAACATGCTTTCTTTTGTTTTTCACATGCATCCTACAGTTGATGTTTGAGGTGTGATAGCTAATGTCTACCATAGTGCCATGAATTCGCTGTCTTCCTTATGTTGCCTAGAACATAATGGGATGTTAAATTTGAAAATCAAAGCATCTTACAATTTCTTTAATTATCATGATGATATATAATTATATAATCATAATATCTATTATTGTAATGCATTAAAACATATTGTTAAGCAGTATTATACAATAAATTGAAACACATTGTTATGTAAACATATTTCTCTTTAACAATATTTGGGGTTGTTTCAGCTAGTTTTGCCATGCAGGTTAAGTTCATATTTAGTTTAGTAAATGCATAGCAAGACAACTTCTGTAATTTTATCATGATCTGAAACAAATCTGGGGGCTCCTCCCAAGTATGGACTGTTTATTTTTACCTCAGTGCTTGAAGGGAGATTTTTGTCTTAACAACAGAGGTGTGTAAGGTCTGCTTTAAATACACTTCTGGTACATATTTTGTGTACCAGATGAGCAGCACGTATTATACGAGATATAATTTAATAGCTGAACATCAACAATACAAGAGGTAAACGTTCCACAGGTTTCTTGCAGGGCAGGAGTACTGCAGTGGAAAGAAGCAAAATGTGAAGACAATAGTAGCTTGTTCCTCTTCCTTTTTTATTTTTTTTTTTTTTAGGGTAGGGGAGACACATCATCCCACTGTCACCCACCTCACCCACCCCCTCACCAAAGACAACAAATGCAGTGCAGAATTCAAGGGGGGACAGTCAGACTAAGGTTGAGTGTTATCTATCTTAGAACTGTACTGAATTTGGGATGAATCTTCTCTTCCTCAGCATGTGATTCAGAGACTCCTTTGGATCATAAGCACCTGAGCTGTCAAGTTAAAGCAGTGTGAGTTGAAGCAAGCCTCTTGTTGTCATGATATATTTGGGTTTCACATTGGCCATGATTTGTCACCATATGCAAAACAGATCATGCCGAAAATTATAATCTCCATATCTAGAAGTAACAGATGCACTTTTCAGCACAGGTTTATAATTGTGGTGTACAGTTTCACCACTAAGCTTTGTGTGGAGTTTACTTTTGCAAAGTGAAGGAGTAGGGCTTCTAGCAGCACTTTGCAGCCCTGCTGCTACGTTTGCTCAATTAGTTGCAGCATAGTGGTGGTGGCAAAACATTTTCTAAGGTGGGCATCACCTAGTTCTCCCCTTATTTTTTTTCAAAGTAGGACAACTTGCTCTTATGACTGAACACCACAATAATTTCTTACTTGCCTGTGGGCCTCTGATGGACTGAAAACACAAAGCACAAGCACAGCATATTATCGTTATATTTGCTAGTGTAGCTGAGTGAAGCACTAACCGAAATCCTTTGATGCTACAGAGGACAGGCACAGCTGTAAACCAGCTGAAAATCTGCACAGCAGCTACTGCTGCTGCACACCCAAAGGCTCTTGTTATACCGTAGCCAGACAAACACAGTTCTCAGAAAGTCTTTCCATTTCTGGAATGATACTTCTGCCCTAGCTTGCAGAGTATTTTTGTTACGAGGGTGTACTCCACAGGGGCTATGTGATCTGGAGCTTGGCCCTTGTAGGCTGGACCTACCTCAGAGATGCTGAGCAGGGCAGGATCTAGGTTTCGGAGCTTCGAGTGCTCAGTGCCTCAGACCTTCCTTTATGTTCAAGGACATAAAGTTATGACTATTATTAAAACTAAATGTCCCAGCTTTAGGTCAGTGCTCTCATTTCTCCTAAGAATGCTTATGGTCAGAATAATTAATCATTTAAGCAGTCAGAACCGACAGCAGTTATTTGATGGAGGAAATCACACAAGGCAAGAAAAATTGGCAAGAGATTGTGGGAATACTGAAGTGGCCTTCTGCATTGTTGGAAGTGACAATTTTGTTCATTGTTTCCCTTGGACAGTCCTTTATCTTCTCCCTAGTCAGCTGGATAGCTTTGTGCCTGCCATGTTTCAGAAAGGTTGGGACGCAGGGCTGTGCGATGATCACACAATTGTGCACAGAGCCTCGGCTCCTGTATTCTTGCCATAGAACAAAAAGGCTATTGTTTTCAGCCTAATAATAAAGCAGGAAAAAAATCACAAAGGTCTTTCCTCTAGATAGAAGGCTGTCTTAGGAATAGGCAGGAGAGAGCTAGCAAGAAGTTTATCTGCTGGAAATAGCTTCTGCAGTTTGCATTTTTGTTTCATCTTGTTTTACTGGTGGCTGGAGAACATAATACCACAACTGCAAAATCAGGTAGGGTGGATTTCTGACTGTGAGCTGATGAAATGAGTAGTCTAGAACTGGAAACTGGTGTTTTATTCAGGCTGTGTTACAGTTCAGTTTTTAGAACCATTAAATCCTAAGAGGAGCAACCATGCCTTTGTATGTGCAATCCCTTGTCTGACTGGGGAGGGGCTTTTAGACCCTTTTTAGGAGCAGCGTACATCAATAAGAAAATACTAAAGGACTTGCCAAAGCAGAATAAATAGTACACGTTAGTCCTTTCTGAGAGGAAGGTTCAGCTAAAGTAAGCTAGGATATGAAGCCTCTTCTAGGAAAATCCACTCCTGAAAGGTATTAATGGAATAAAATACCTCAAATGTCAAATCTAATTTTTATGGCTCAGCACAACTCTGAAAAGGGTGCCTCGACCTCATTTTTTTTCATTTAATGTCAGACTTAGCATACTCTCCCTCACCCCCACCTGGGTTCAAAGGGGATATGTGACAGGCTTGAGTAGTGCTACATACAGAGAGTTGTAATTTGTGGTATGGTAACTTCTAGGGTCGCCTCCAGGTGGTGGGATTGCCACTTAACTACTGGTCCACATGATGGAGGAAGCAGATACTGAAACTGCCTTCCTACATCTGGCCTCCTGCCATTGCCAGCCTGGGCTCTTGTGTCTTATTCTGTTGTCAGTAGCATTGTTCGGTGTTGGCCCAGTGCTTGTATTAGCAAAATGTAAATCTATGATACTGTTAATTTATATATGGATAGATAGACACACACATATAAAATCTGATATAATGAAGTATCCATTCTATAATTTCTTGTACAAACACTTGTGGTTTTGCATGCAGGTGCTTCCCTTTCTAGGTGAGATCACTCGTGTCTCTAATCAACTGCCCAAGAGGTAATGCGATCTTCAGAAGTGCCTGTACTTAACAGCTGTTAACAGTCTGCCTTCTGGCACAAGCTAAATTTTATTGAATGTCTTGCACTAACACAGTAAGGGGTGATTTGTTCCTAGAGATGTACAGTATTGAAAGTATAAGAAAAATACTATTTCACGGGGAGTAATAACAACTTTATGGGGAGTCTGCAGTCATCAGTGTTTTCTTAGTGAAACTGAACTTCGCTACTTCTAGAGTGAGAAAAATTAGGAATATTTAGTTATCAGATAGAAAATATTGCTTGATAGGTTTAGGAAATAAGAATCATAGAATCGCCTGGATTGAAATAAGAGTGCCTTTGCTTTTCTTTTAAATGTTATGAAACATACTAAATATTGTAAATGGTCTTTAATTGCCAAGTAAGCTAAAAACAATATTTTTTTCACTTGTTGATTTCTCTAACAGAAAAATAGAAAAATACTCATTTTGATGTTAGGTAAATGAGCATTATATCCACAAGGGTCAGGAATGCTACTTAAATGGAGTCAATGTAATTGTACAGTAATTGATTTCTAGAATAAAACCTGGAAAATGGATATGCCCCATTATACATATTGATGGTGGTGATAATACTTCATGAGAAACACTTTATTAAGACCATCAATAGCTTCGCTTATTGTATTGTATGTAGTAAAGTTTTAACAATACACTTTGTTCAAGTATCACACACAGTTCCTCCCAGTGCAAAGGGGGAAAGTCTTTGGCTATTTAAACAGGACCTAAGGACTGCCTTTTTGAAAGCCTGTTTTATAGGAGCTGCAGCTGATCAATGCTATGCCTTGAAATAGAGTAATATTATTTGAAATACCCACTGCACTAAAAATTTGTTGGGTTTTTTTTTAATATGAAATATTTTAGAACAACTTTTCCAGTGTTCCAGTTCACGTGACTTCCTTTTTCTATCTTTCCCCCCATATCAATTTAGGCAATGAAGCTCTTCCTAGGTTTTAGAGAAGAGGAGAGGTCTTGGACTTGCTAATCTCTACATGCTGATTTACCTGAATATTCCAGACAAATGCAGTAGAGCTGGGGTTTTATTAGGTAATTGGTGGCGTGCTCCAGGAGAGGGAAACAAAGTAGCCAAGACAGGGAGAAAATTTATACTGAAATTTATATTCAAACGTGGTAAACTTATAAACAGAAAAGTTGGAACCATTCTAAGAGGCAGTCTGAAATCCATTTGCAAAAGGAATTTGAGGTAGAGATTCACAAATCTAAGCTTGAGATAAATGAAGTATAAAGGAGAAAAGAAAAGATCTTCTGAAATAAAAGGTGTATCAGAAGGAAGAATAGGGTTGTTCTTCTGGACAGAACCAGGACTGCTTCGCAGCTTGCTGAGATGTCATCTCCAGCCCAGCTGGAGAGCAACAAGCACTCCACAGGCAAATGGTGAGTGCCGTGGCTGGCTTACTGCAACGTGTTGCCCAAGCTGCCAGGGAGTCCTAGTCTGTCCCTCTTGGGATATTATAAGCCAAGTGATGATCTATACCTGTTGGTGCTGTTTTCTGGAAGTAGAAGTCGTGAGGTATTGATTTACTTCCCTTCGTAAGTGGAAGGCCAAGTTGTCTGATATCTTCATGTGACTGCTGTTGCTTTATTGGACTGCAGAAGAGGTTTATACAGATGAATAGTGAGTTCTGACATCACTTCCACCCTTACTTGTAGAATGAATGGCCAATGCCATTGGCCCTGCTGACTCTTCAGGAGAGGCAGAGTTGGTTTACAGACAGAATTTCTGGCAGTTCCCCTATGGACCAAGGAAGAGAACAGGACGGTGTTCCCTTTGTCCTGCTCCATTGCTGTTGGGTGAGACACAAAAGCCAAATCTCAGCAGTTCTGAATTCCCATTTGAAACAGAAACAAGTACTGCATATGGACAGCAAAACACTGGAATGTCTGCTTATTCATTTCTTTCGAGAGGGAAATTGTCTTCCTATTTTTCTTGTGTTTTTGGCAGCCACTGAATATCAGACTGACAAAGGGACAGCAGCACCAACTGGGCACATGATGCATTGTCCAAAGCGTCAACAACCCCCTGCAGTGCTACAGGCTCAGGGGAAAGTGGCTGGAAAGCTGCCTGTCGGAAAAGGACCTGGGGGAATTGGTCAGCAGCCAGCTGAACATGAGCCAGCAGTGTGCCCAGGTGGCCAAGAAGGCCAATAGCATCCCGGCTTGTATCAGCAATAGTGTGGCCAGCAGGACTGGGAACTCCACCGCACTGGTGAGGCCGCACCTTGAATCCTGTGTTCAGCTTTGGGCCCCTCACCACAAGACAGACGTTGAGGTGCTTGAGCAGGTCCAGAGAAGGGCAACAAAGCTGATGAAGGGTCTAGAGCACAAGCCTTATGAGGAGTGGCTGAGGGAACTGGGATTGTTTAGTCTGGAGAAAAGGAGGCTCATAAGACATCTTATCACTCCCTACAACTACCTGAAAGGGGGTTGTAGCAAGGTGAGTGTTGGTCTCTTCTACCAAGTAACAAGTGACAGGATGAGAGGAAATGTCTTCAAGTTGTACGAGGGGAGGTTTAGATTGGACATTAGGGAAAATTTATTCACTAAAAGTGTTGTCAAGCACTGTAACAGGCTGCCCAAGGAAGTGGTTGAGTCACCATGCCTGGAGGTCTTTACAAGATGTGTAGATGTGGAACTTAAGACATGGTTTAGTGGCAGTCTTGGGGTAATGGTGGAACTTGAGAATCTTAAAGGCCTTTTCCAACCTAAACGATTCTATGATTCTATAGAATGGTTTCCGTTGTAAGGGACATTAAAGATCATCGAGTTCCAACCCCCCTGCCATGGGCGGGGACACCCTCCACTAGACCACGTTGCTCAAAGCCTCATCCAGCCTGGCCTTGAACCCCTCCAGGGATGGGGCATCCACAAATTCTCTAGGAAACCTGTTCTAGTGTCTCATGACCCTCCTAGTAAAAATTTTTTTGTATCTGATCTAAATTTACCCTCTTTCAATTTAAAACCATTGCCCTCTGATCATGCTCCCTGATAAAAGAGTGCCTCCTGATCTCTCAGGCCCCCTTTTAAGTACTGGAAGGCTGCTATAAGGTCTCCTCGGAGCCTTCTCTTCTCCAGGATGAACAACTCCAATTCTCTCAGCCTCTCCTCGTAAGGGTGGTGCTCCAGCCCTCTGACCATTTTTGTGGCCCTCCTCTGGACTTGCTCTAACAGGTCTGTGTCCTTTTTATGTTGGAGGTCCCAGAGCTGGACACAGTACTCCAGGTGGGGTCTCACAAGAGCAGAGGGGCAGAATAACTTCCCTCAACCTTCTGGTTATGCTTCTTTTCATGCAGCCTGGAGTAGGGTTGGCTTTCTGGGCTGCAAGCACACATTGTGGTATCATGTTAAGCTTCTCACCAACCAACACCACCAAGTCGTTCTCCTCAGAGCTGCTCTCAATCCATTCTCTGTGCAACCTGTGTTTGTGCTTGGGATTGCCCCAACCCATGTGTAGGACTTTGCACTTGGCCTTGTTGAACTTCATGAGGTTTGCACTGGCCCACCTCTCAAGCCTGTCCAGGTCCCTCTGGATGGCATCCCTTCCCTCCAGCGTGTCCACCACACCACACAGCTTGGTGTCATCGGCAAACTTGCTGAGGGTGCACTCAGTCCCACTGTCCATGTCTCCCACAAGGATGTTAAACAACACCAGTCCCAGTACTGACCCGTGAGGAATGCCGTTCATCACTGGTCTCCACTTGGACATTGAGCCATTGACCACTTCTCTTTGAGTGCGAACCTAACTCTGTGATTCTTGACTTTTAAGAAATGCTGTTAAAGGTGCCACTTTAAAAAACGGTGGAGTGTAGAGAATTTAAGATGTTCTTTATGCACGGAGTTAGCCTGTGGTTCTGAAACTTTTTTCAGAATTAAGTGGTAGAAATCAATAAAATACATAAGAAGCAACATGCTCCTTTTGATGCCTGATAGGCAGCGTGCTGCTTCCTTTTGAAAGAACGAAAGGTGAAAACTGATCCAGCTTTTCTTTGTCACAACCAGGTTACTGAGAGAAAATATGATTGAAATGTGGTATACTTCAGTGTGGTGGGTGGAATAATCAGGCTGTGACCCTAATGCTGTTACAGTGGTAGAAATGGAAGTATGATGGGCTATCTGGAGAAGAAATGGCTGAAGGATGCATCAGGCTTAGCAGGAAAAGAGTTTAGATAATGTTAGCAATTTCACTTTAGAGTATAGTTTAATGCTACTAGCATGTCCCAATTATTAATTCAATTACTTGTTTCACTTGTTGCTTTTACTCTGTATGACATAGGGTGAGTGGAAAAAGTGGAAGACTTAATAAAGCATGTTGAAACATCAGGATGAAATAGTCCATATTTTTCTAAACTGGGTTGTCAGGACTTGGTTTAGACTATAGGAGTGCTTCAGGCAGGATGGATGATCTTCCCCCGTTTCTGCAGTTCCTTGTATACTGCTGTCATTCAAACATCATGCCAATTTAGGTTACACAATTTGATGTAGCATCCAACTTCCACTGGCATGAGGTGTGGAAGCAAATGTTTCTGACTTGGCATTAGAGTTGCATCATTGCAGCAAGCACTGCATTAACATTGCTGGTTGGGTTTTGAAAAACAACTGTGGTTGTCTTGCATAGAAATATTTTTCTTTAAGGAAAAGGTAAGAGGTTTGGGCCTTGTCTCACTGAGCAGACTTTCAGTTTTTGAGTGTGCTGATTATTAACATGGCTAGGAGATTGAGCTGGTTATTCTAACTTAATGGATCATCATTTTTATATTTTTTGTGGTAGCCTCTGGAAGTTTTCAAATGTGAATTTTAATCTGGTCTTCAAACATCTTTGGGGTGGGCTGGACTATGTAGTGGGAATGTGAGGCTGGCCATGTAGCATATAGATGTCCTCCTGAGTTGACTGGTGGGAGAAGGAATGCACAAAGCAGCAGGTCCCTCGGCACCAGTATGTAAGTGGCTGCTCTTTTGGTCAAAGAGTGGGAAGTGCCTGTGTGAGACATGACAGGGCTGTTGTAGGCACACATTAATACAAATCCTTTGCAGGAGGCAAGCATTGCCATTTTAGTGAGATATCTGGATGTCTGGAAGTGATGCACAAAGGGAAAAAACATGTCCCACAGGACATACAGTCAAAAAACCCCAACCTAGTCAGTCTTAGAGCGGTAAAGTGACTGTTAAATAAGTCACTTCCTTTCCTGCTATTTGTTTTCAAGTTGCCAAAGTTTTTTATTTTCACTTGCAGTTTTTGATCCTTTAGTGCTCCAGCCACTGTTAAGTTTCATTTCAGGGACAGCAAAGTTCGGTGGATCAGCAAAGGTTAGCTCACCTACTGAAAAACAGGTGTGACAGGCAGTTGCAGTCTTCTTTGGAGAACATAAAAAGTTGTTAAAACAGAATCAAAGACTTTCTAATAATTCTGAAAGAATGTCTCCTACAAGTGAGTTTCATGGGAGGGTCTTTATTGTTGAGTTTTTGGTTTGGGTTTGGTGTTTCTTGAAAACTGAGTAGTCTGAGCAGTGTGATTGGAAAGAAGAATTGCTTGGATTATTTTACTCTGCTTTACGGCGAAGATTTTACTTCTCTGTTAAAACTGACAAAGGCAAGACGCTAATATTTTGTTCTGCCTAGTTCTTTCAGTTTGGATGTGAACTATTAACCTTGTCTGTAGTGGTGCTGAACTGGCCTTTAGTTTCCTTTGCTAGTGGTTTTCAGGAGACCTCTTACAGTTTGTGATTGAACAGACTGCACACGGATGCTGGTCCTCTGCTCTTCTGCCCCTAAAAGACTGTTTGCCCATATTTTGCTCTGACACCAGCAGGGTTTTAACAGGGTTTTAGCATGGTTTAGCTGACTAAAGAAGGCACCTGTCTTTCTGCTTTGTGTGTCTTAATGGAAAACTTCATCTGCTTTCACTTGAACTTGGATATAGTCATGGACAGGTATGAGGTGGTATTTTGTTTTTAAGCTAACAGTAACTCCAGCCATTTTTACCTCGCATCACCTTTGAGTATTTTTAACTGATCCTGTACAGGTTGCCCACACAGAAACAGAAAGACCATACTTAAACTAAGAGTTCATGGCTTATAAAAAGATAATCAAAACAAGCTAATTAACTTGAAGAGCTGCTAGATTTGAATCTTCCTTTTTGACATGCTTTGAATATTGCTGTGGAAATCTCTTTTCCAGTATTATGGTTGTGAGAAACCATAGCATTTTCTTTTTACTGTTCACACAGTAACTGTTTTGAAAAATTATTGTGTGATTAAAGGCACTGGAGCTGTATATTAATGACTGTCATTTTTCTATATACTTGTAACAAATGTATTGATCAGTAGATAATTTTCAGTAGCTAGGCAGGTTCCACAGTGAGAAAGTGAAGCAAGCAGTTGAACAAAACCACTGCTGTCATTTGGCAACACTATCATGAGCAAAACCTGTAGTTACGTTAGAGACCACTAATGTTTGGTATGTTGTTGGCAACCTGCTCATTTCATTTGTGATGGCATATCCTCAAGTGTCTATATGCTGCAGCACACAGCAGTAGATAGATCCAGAATTCACATACACACGCTTTTGCCTTGAAGCACTTTCTCTTTTTTCATAGAGGGACAGTTTAGGATAAGGGCTTTTTGGTTTATGCTCCTTTTTGTCCTGTTGTATTCCCTTCCTAATTCACTTTATAATTCCCTGGTGTTTTGTGTGCAGATAACAGACATTGAAATCTCTGCATTGTTTTAATCTTAATCAAATACTGTTGTTTTTTATTTTGGGGCCAGGTTTGTTATTTTTAAATGTTTTCCCAGCATCTCTGGTTTTTGGGAAGTTTTTAAGAGCCATTAGTGACCCGTGATGGCAGTGGTTCTGTAAAATGCTGACTGCAACCACTGCAATTTTTTCTTTTTTATTTTTTTTGTTCTAAAGTCATTGGAGTCTTGAAGGTCCTGCAATAGCACTGAAAGTTTACAAGTGTTAAAACTGAAATCCTATAATTATCTTTGTCCTTAGATGGTAGAAAATAAAATCTGTTTTGGTTTTTTTTTTTTTTAAGGAAGAAAAAGAAAAGAAGCTTTTTCAATTTGTAGCTTTATTTCATAAGCTATAAATACCGAAGACCCAAATTCTGCTACACTTACTTAAATGCAGTAGTACTGGGTGTTTTTTTTCTCTCATTGCACTGGAAAGGAACTGCATGGAGAGGAATGAATACAAGCATCAGTTTAGTCTCCACTTCTAACCTGAAATTTGGCCTAGGAGCAGAAAATCCCCATTTCTCCAAAATGATTTCACAGGATCTGGACCTCAGTCAAGCTCTGAGAAATTAGGTGACTAGTTCAGTTTCCACCTTAACCATCCAAGCTTGTGCATTTTCACATCTTTGTGACCCCTAAGTCAAACAAAAGTAGGCATTTCTGGCTCCTTCATTTGTGTTGTAAGTCAGGTCAGAAAGCAACAACGTTCTGGGAGTGGCAAGCCTGTGAAGATAAATGCTGCCAAGTTCCTCACAGCCTTTATTTAAACTGCATATGTACACTGGTGATCGAGGTAAGTACAAGCTGTCCTGGGATGCTCCTAGCAGAGGAAGGAGTTGCTGCTAACACTTTGTGTTTGAGCACGTAACACTTTGTAGTTGCAAAATTCTTTTTTCATGACTGTTTGCATTAAAAGTTCTGCTCTAGAAGAGAAGGGAAGACAAATGTAATCAGAAACCTGTGTTATAAGAAGCGAGCAATACAATCTCATTTTCAATAACTATATGTTGAAGATCACAGAAAGCAATTGCACATAAAAATCCTTCCTTAGGCACTGCTCTGAAGCTGTCCATTTTCTTGACAGTGCACGGATACTTCAGATGAGGCTTTGCATGACACTGATCTAGCTGCACAGCTGTGTTCAAACTAGGATTTTGCCTTTGTTTTGATCCGTAAAGTCAAATAATCCTAATCCAGCTAAGTAATGGAAATTGCCCATTTCTCATCCGTGGTATACCCAAACTGTCTACATTAATCTTTTCAATCTATAGAGTATCACAATATGCTGTGTAAAGCAGCATCCTTCTACAAATTCTTTGCTGGTCTTCCCATTTGTCTGTGGAAGTACCTTTCATCACTTCATAACCACATAGCTTCATTGTCACATTCCTGGTTATTCTTTCCCATCTCACTTCATTGTGTCTTGGCTAAAAGAAGAGGATAAATTCGCTGTGCCAGAGCCTGTGTTTATCTACTGGACTAAGAAGAGGTGCCATAAAATAACATAAATACCTGAATCAGGAGGGTAAATATGGATGGATAGCTTTTACAGGACAAAGGAGACTGCCAGTAAAGGAATTTTTTAGTTGCTTGCTTTGTTTTAGTGGGATCAGAACAAGTTAGGAGCTCTTCTGAAAAAAATGTGTGATCTTAATAAGGTATATCCTGATTTCTCTAGTTAGCTAGTCATTTTTTTGGTGGGGGAGGCTGAACTGCTGCAGGTAATAATTTGTGACTTTAGAAAGAGTTGGACGTCTGAAAAGATTTGAAAAATGCTTGGCTGAACATAGAGCATGTCAAGGACTCCTGCAGGCTTGCTGGCACTGGAGAGGGAGAGCCTGACAAATGAACAGGCTCCCAAAGCCAAGATCTATAGCTTTGCTTTAACTTGAGTAGCAGAAGCTTTACATAGCCTTATCTTTCATCAGTCCAGGAGAGAATTGTTGCCATATTAACAAATTCTTTTAGGACACTTTTGTTATTTAACACAAGCTTGGCAGAGCATCAGACAAGACAGTTCTTCTATTCTCCCTGACCTATTGTTCTTTCCCTCTAATCTTCCCCAAAGTCTGTTACAGGATCCCGCTTCTCTTCTGCAACTTCTGTCAATAGTTTCTCAAAAAATAACCCCCACAACCCAAACCAAAATAAAACCAAGACTCCCTGACCCCTAGCCTGCCACATCTCATAATTGTGTGGGCCTGGCACTCTGTTCCAGTGCGGCATTCCCTGAGTGGACTCACCTCTGAGTATGCATGTGGTGTAGTCACCAACTTTACTTTATGACTCTTTGACCTTGGATAGCAATAGACCTGGGTATTTTTTGTGGCTGTAATTTGCAACAGTGTGTACGCATGTAGAAAAGCTATGTGTAGTTCGTCACTGCAACATCTTTCTCCTAGTGGTGCTGGATGTCTCCTTTCCAGTCCTAGACACTCACAGGGTCTTTTCCCCACCTCTCATGGCCAGAGACAACACCTTGTCTTCCTTGGCATTCAGCACATGAATAAAAATGGATGTGAAATGACCCTCAGATGCAAGAAAACATTAATTAACAGCACTGAGCAGTTTTCAGATGAGGAATAACTTTACTCCATGGAAACAGCATTCCTCACTAAGTCTATTATGTATGCAGATTTGTTAAGCTCTTTAAAAAGCTGGAACCTGTGAGATCCTGATGCTATGAATTGCTCTAGAAGTCATGGAGAGTTACAGCAGGTGTTGCTTGCTTGCAGGAGGCGTTAAGGATCCTAGTAGATGAGGGAAGGAGACACTGGTGTATTTATTAAGTCAGTCAACAACGTTCATGTGACTGTTGAATATTAAATGCATATTTTAAGCAAAGCAGGAGGTGGATTAATCTCTCCTTAATGAGAAATCTCGTATGTGAGGGAGAGAGGAAAAGGATACTTCTGCTGAGTAGCAACAAGTTACGCTGTTAGCATATCTTCCTATAGAAGCCTAGTAGTTAAATCTCCCAGATCATAAAAGTGACAGTTGAAGCCACAGAAGCAGTTGGGAGACTTATAACAGATCCTGTATTTTCCTGTGAGTGCAGAAATATGGTTATATCTCTTTTTGAGCTGTACAAAGAGCTTTCTAACTTCTGTTAGCTAAGTGTACGGTAAACGAGTTTATTGACTTAGTAGATTTTAAGTGACAGCTGCCAGCAGGTAGGATGGAAATAAATGAAGAAATAAAATGTGTTTGTGGTGAAGGATATGGACTTTATGTAGTGTTAGGTGAGTATGGGAATGTTTGCCTTTAAGATAGCCACTGGGGAGAAGAGAAAGTAGGGCTGGATCTAAAACTCATCTTTTCGTGCTTTGCTCCTTTGCTCCTCAGTGCATTTTGGGCACTGCTGGTGAGGTCTGCAGGGATTGCCCAGCCTTCTCTCAGGCTTTGTGCTGTGGTTTTAAGCCTGGCTGTCAGCAAAACACCACAACAACCAATTGCTCACCCTCCCCTTTTCCAGGGGCAGGGGAGAGAATTAAAGGGGTAAAGAGAAAAGAGACTCAGGGGTTGAGAAAAGAACAATTTAATAACTAAACCACAATAAAAATTAAAATTATCATGATAACAATAATAATGATAATAGTACTACATACAAATGAGTGATACACAGTGAAAGTGCTCACCACCAGATGACCAAGGCTCAGCCCGTTCCTGGCTAACGATGCCAGATAGCTGCTTGAAATGGTGTTTCCATTGCCCTCTTCTCATCTGCCATAGCACAGCCTGGCAGCCAATTTCACGCTGCTTGAATCCATGCCCTTTAAAAACATTGTGTATTTTAATTTTTCCTCTTCCTGTTTTTTCAAGGATTTTTTTAAACTGTGTGCATACAACCGGTATATTTAAAGTAAAAACTACATGCTCACACATTGTATACTTCTAATTGCCTATCCTATCAAAATTCATTGGTAAGACTTGTTAGTAATATACTGTGGAACTGGAGATGGAAGAGAGCAAATGGTTCACACCGAGATGCCTCTTGCCTTCTGGATGGGCTTAACAGTACAAGATTTGGATGCAAAGGTATGCTACTTGATCCTAGGGCTTAATTCAAAGGCATGGCCACAGATAAAGCCGAGCATCTCAATTAGAGAGAGCACGTCTGGGCGCTGCTGGACCAGGGTCTTGGTTTTCCATTCCCTTTAATCATTTGAAATTTAATGGGAGAAGATAAAGCACCTAAGTAGCCTAATATTTTCAGAGATGGAATGTCAAAGGCACTATTCTGTCTATTGACACTAAGAATGTTTCTGATAAGATAATTTCTTTTCTTTGGAAAATGCTGACTTGCAGGAATCAAAACTTTTTAATAGGAAGACATGTCTCTGGGGAAGCAGAGGTACCATCTGTTTTTGAAATGGCCAGAAGTTCAGTTACTAAGGGTATTTGTCTGAGACATGGAAGACAAGCACCCAAATCCAGTCTCTCCTTGAGTAAGGTAAATCTCAGTTTTCAGGAAAAAGTCTTTGAAGAGACGTGTTTTTATCCTAGTGTGAAGTACGAAAATATTCTGTTGACTAAATAGTTTGCTGTGACTACTCAATATTCTGGGCAGAAAGAACACCTTGCAGGAAAAGATACTGCTAAATGCCTCAGCAGAGGCATGTTGTGCATGTTGCTCATTCAGTGGTTTTTCAGCAAGGCTGCAGATGTGCAGCTGCAATGGAGCCAAGCTACCATGCTCAATGGTGCCCAGGAGGTGCAGCACTGCACAGTAAAGCTTAGCCATGATCTGCTTCAGTGCTGCCATGAGCTGTAGAGATGTCCCTACTCATTTCACAGATCAAAAGAGTGGCTGCTGACTGCTCAAAGGTGAGTGGGACTCTCCAGGGAAAACTGGTAAACCCCTGGTAAAACTGCAGAACTGTAGAGAAGAATCAAATGGTAAAGGAACAGCAGGAGTAGGGCTGGAAACAGTATTAATAGCAGAGTCATCATCAAGCTCCTAAGAAGGAGAATCTTCCTATCTAAGGCTCTCCAAGCAACACACAACTATCAACTTCTTTTTCAGTCACAGTGATACCACCGAGAGTTATTAGATTTGTCAAGTGAATTGATTGCATGTACTCAGTTAAATAGTGATTGCTCTGGGTAGGAACAAAACTCAGGCCAGGAAACTTGGAGTCAGGTCTGGACTTCCAGATGAGGAAGATGAGTGTGAGCAATCATGTGGGTAGGGTCATTTCTAATGTATTGGAAATGTTTTAATTTCAAACCTGTTTATATTTGATCTATTAGGCTGAAGACATTCTTTCTTCATTACTCTTGGCTTGAGAAGATAAGCTTCTCTGTTTAGAGATTAAATGAACTGGAACAAATAAGACCAAATTGCTTTTTCCAAATGTTTATAGACTGTAATAGCACATGCTGTCATCTAGAGAACATCACCTGCACTTTTCTTTAGTTGGAGTTTGCTTTCTCCAAAGGGTTTATTAGTATCTTGAAAGTGATGGGATTTTCCTTGTTTTGAGTGTTTTATTTTACGTGCCAGGGCTCTAGGCATTATTTTTCAAGAGCATTCTGCTTCCAATAGCTTTATAAGACCCTTTCTAATTTTAATTTTTTTTTTTTCTTCATCCTCACAAGTTTATTTCTATCTCTGAAAAGACTTGTGAAAGTTCTTGCAATTTTTAATTCATTTTTTTGATCAGTTCTTCTTTCTTAACACTTTGCGCTTTTCATGTGTGTTCTGATATCCATCCACTTTGTAGCGTATCTGGTGCTTCACAGCTGGAAGGCCTCTTTTGTTTTCAGTCCTCCCAAATTCTCTGGAGTTCCCACTATATGAGTCCTGGGGGAAAAAAAAAAAAAAAAAATAATATTCTAGTTCAATTAATGCTCCCAAGTTGTTTGTTGTTTTTTTTTTTCTTTTAGCTAGGGGAGGGAGGCATCATTTTGAAGCATGTGTGTGGTACAAATTTCATGGTCACTCTGCCTGTGGAAGGTCCTTCCCAGATAGCTGCTGTTGCTCTTTTTACAGCTCATCAATCAGCCAGGAAGCAGGTGCTATGGAAGTGTTGATGAAACATGGAGCCTTTTGTCTTTAGGTTACAGGCTCACATTCACAACTTGTGTTACAACCAGAGGGTGATGACTAGTGCGTATGTTGCCTACCATATATATTTGTTGGCTATACTCTGATTTCTGGTAGAAGGATGGCCAGAGAGAGGAGAAAGACTGAGGAATGTTTTGCTCGCTTGGCAAATTAGCAGGAAAACTATGGAACAGAGATCTGTGTTGGATGACTCAGCAATTAATTGCAGTAGAAATACCACTGACGAATTTCGAGTTAAACTGTTGTAAGCTGTCATCTGATTCCTTGCTAAATCAGAATACCTGAGGTCATGGTTGCTTTACAGAGGCTTCTTGACTGATTTCTTCTTAAAAGTTCTTAAGTAATTCTTAATACGCACAGTATAGAAAGCTGACTCAGGAGAGCTCTCCTGTATTTTCCACTTCAGTAAGAAATCCTGTCACTCCCTTTGCTAATTGGAAACCCAACTGCCCTTTCTTACTCCTTAGCATCTTCCTCTGGATGATGTAAGACTGGAGTGAACATGCAACTAGAGCAGGTACCAAAGAAGTAAAACATAGTGTTTGAACACACATTTTCTGTCACGAATTGTCTGAAGTTTAACACACGTTAATTAGCTGTTTCATTTAATGCTAAGTCTTGCTAAGCTTGCTTATTTGAAGTGCGAACATCAGCCATAAATTTCTGGACACTTGGAGACTAACACTTGCAAAGTTAATCCCTCTCCCTGTGTGAGTGCTTTGTAGGTAACTTCCAGGCCTTCACAGATGCATTATACAATGCACCCATCACATTTTGGCTGAGAGTTGCTTTCATCTAAGATAACTACAATTGGTGAATTTTGCTGAATTTAATTATTTTCCCTTGCTGGCGGTCAATAAGGTGGTATACTTCGGTGGCCTGTAGTGGGCCATAACACAAATTATGAGGACATGACTCAGCTGCCAAACTGAACAAGCAACATGAAGAAATAGAAAGAGCGTTTGGTTGAGTAACCTCTACTGACTTGGGGAAAACATAGCTTGCTCCTGGCTGTCTTTTTCATTTTCAGAGTGTTGCAAAAGCCTTGCCAAGGTTGTTTTGCACATTCTGTTCCAGACCAACGTTGTGTGACTTGCGTTCTCTTGCCACAGTTATCCAAGTTCAGTTATTGTAGTAGAGGAACATTATCCATAAAACAGCAAAGCCAGTTGCAAACTCCCTGAAGTTCCCATTTCTTGACAGGGCTTTTGGTTCAGGTCTGCTAATTTGTTCAGGTCTACTTTTGTTTAAGGAAAATGATGCCCAGAACATATGAAAACACATTACTCTAGGAACTAATGGCAGAAATAAGACTTTTCCACTCGCAAATGAGCATGTTGGCTACTTTGTCATACACGTGGGTTTAAATACTAAACAGTTTTAAGTTGCATTAATTCTCTATATATGAAGTATAATGAAACTTAAGTGAAAACAAAACCCTGCTGCTGTTTGTTTTGTTTGGATATTGGCAAAGCTTGAAGCGTGCTTTTTCTTCCTCCCTTCATAACTATTTCAATAAAGTGCAGACAAAATTAACTAAGAACTATTCTATCCCTGTTCATAAGTGGAAACATGCATTGCTGAATGCTTTGTCTACTGTTAAGGTATGCACAGTTTTAGCATAGTATAGAATATTTTGTTCCTGCTGTGGAACTACTTTTTGCAACCTCATTTTTGGGAAGTTGAACATGGAAGAGTGGTTTTAGGTTTTTCTCTAGGAGAAAGAAGTTTGCACTAGAAAGAACAATTAAGCGCTCAAAGGCTTTTCAAGGTGGCATATGCATAGTCTGATGTCTGAAGAACTTCAAAGTAACAGTTTTATTGGCAGCATCCATCCTTTTTCTTTTTCTTCCTTCCATCGTTCTGCACCCTTACCTGGAATCACTGTTCAGGTAAGGAGCAAAAATCAATCAACATTACATACCAACAGAACCTGAGAGACTTTCAAGCAAACTATAAAAACACTTCAGGTGTTGAAAATACTTGCCTTGTTATTTAGCATGTGGCATGGTATCTTCACAATAGTTTCTCATTTGCCTTCATATACTCAGTGTCTGGTCCCTCGAAGCCCTCTGAGCTGGGCCCTTTCTGCTTTAACAGCATGTTAAGAGAGCTGCTTTGCATTACCGATACCTCAGAGAAGTTCTTTGATCTTCTTCCAGAGCTGTGGATCGGCAGTTGAGGTATGTCCTTGCTTAAACTTATTGAGGATAAAGGTCTCAGCTAAATGAGAAGCCATTACTTTGAGCCTTACCTTAATGTGTCTCAGGGTGGTGAGTCATCTCAGGAGCTGAAGATACTGTCTTTTGAACTGTAGACTCGTTTCACTTCTTTTGGTGTCTGTTGAATTTTCAGTGTTATTTTTGTCTGACTTTCCTAATAAGTATTTTATTTCTTTAGTTATCAAACTTATGTCTGTCACCTTATACTTTTTATTCTCTTGAAGCTGCAAATAAATTCTTCCACAAATGTTTTATTTTCATTATTGTGTGAGTAAGAGGATATAAAAACAAGGTACACTCACTGCAACTGCAGGAGCCTAGTCTTAAACCAGATGCTGTCCTGGAATGGTGCAGTGGAGAATCAGGCCCAAAATAATGATTGATTTTAATTTACTGTAAACATGGGATTTTTTTTTCCAAGCAGCAATTTTTTTGGATGAAAAATACCCAAAATGTTTGATTTGACTCTAATATTACAGCCATCCAAAACGTTCATCATAAATTCCAAACCAGCTCAAACATACTTGATTTTTAGTGTTTCATTATAAACCCTTAACTCAGCCAAGGTTAGCAACCCTCTGAAAACCTGGCCAGAACTGTGAGGGAATCTAAGAATGAGAGAATCTAGGTCAGTTTATTCTTTGTGGATGGAAACATGTAAAACTTGACAGTTTTACATGGTTTAAGCTTGTTAGCCAGGCAAAAATTCCAAATTGCATAAAGCTCCAAGGGAGTAGTACAGCTAAAATGAGTGGCCTGCTTCCTACAGTGTGCCTACATTGTCCTCCCCCATTGCCTGAGCTGATTCAGGCGCCTTGCATTAGGTCTGTGGAGAAAAGGACAATGGTTATTGATCATCTTCTATGTGGCATGAAAGACGTAGAATCATAGATTGCTTTGAGGTAGAAGGGACCATAAAGATCATCTAGTTCTAACCCCCCTGCCATGGGCAGGGACACCTCCCACTAGACCAGGTCACTGAAAGCCTCATCAGCCTGGCCTTGAACACCTCCAGGGATGGGGAATCCACAACTTCCCTGGGCAACCTGTGACAGTGTCTCACCAGCCTCACAGTAAACAATTTTGTCCTAATATCTAATCTAAATCTACCCTCTTTCAGTTTAAAACCATTACCCCTCATCATATCACTACACTCCCTGATAAAGAGTGTTTCCCCATCTCTCCTATAGACCCCCTTGAAGTACTGGAAGGCTGTTATAAGGTCTTCTCGGAGCCTTCTCTTCTCCAGGCTGAACAACCCCAACTCTCTCAGCCTCTCCTCATATGGGAGGTGCTCCAGACCTCTGACCATATTTGTGGCCCTCCTCTGGACTCACTCTAACAGGTCCCTGTCCTCCTTATGTTGGGGGTCCTAGAGCTGGATGCAGTACTCCAGGTGGGGTCTCATGAGAGTGGAGTAGAGGGGTAGAATCACCTCCCTCGACCTGCTGGTCACACTGCTTTTCATGCAGCCTGGATAGGACTAACTTTCTGGGCTGCAACTGGATGATGTTGAGCTTCTCATCACCCAACACCACCCAGTCCTTCTCTTTAGGGCTGCTCTCAATCCACTCATTGCCCAGGCTATATTTGTGGATTTACCTTGATCTACGTGCAGGACCTTGCACTTGGCCTTGTTGAACTTCATGACGTTTTCACAGGCCCACCTCTAAAGCCTGTCAAGGTCCCTCTGGATGGCATCCCTTCTCTCTAGAGTATCAGCCACACCACACACCTTGGTGTTGTCAGCAAACTTGAGGGTGCACTCGATCTCACTGTCCATGTCTCCCACAAAGACATTAAACAACACTGGTCCCAGTACTGACCCCTACGGAACACCACTCATTACCGGTCTCCACTTGGACATTGAGCCATTGACCACAACCCTTTGAGTGCAACCATTCAGCCAGTTCCTTATCCACTGAGTGGTCTTTCTGTCAAATCCATCTCTCTCCAATTTGGAGATAGGGATGTCATGTGGGACAGTGTCAAATGTTTTGCACAAGTCCAGGTAGATGATGTCAGTTGCTCTTCCATTACCCACCAATGCAGCTGTAGAAGGATATAATTACTTCTGTATTTGTGGTCTTTATTTGGCCTTTTTGGGCATAATTTCAGAGCACAGGGTAAACAAGGGAGAGAACTAAGGGCAGATTTTTCCAGGAGAGGACAAGGAGTTGACCCTCCCACTGGCAGTGCTGTTTGTTGCAGTATGTGTCCTCCAACATCACAGGACATGGGAAGGGAACCTTTCCTGGAGCCATAACTCTGACTATATAACTAGAGTACACTAGCCAGGCAAATGAGAAGAGGGATTTTCTGTCTCCACGACAGAGTGCTTGTTTATCCTCAGCCCTGGCATGTTTCTGGTGGGTCTGAGGAAGAGGGGAAGAATGTGCCCAGTATGTATACCTAGCTGTGATCTGGGGAAAATGCTGTTCCTAGCTGAGGTAGTGGAACATTTGATGTCATCAAGCATGAGATTTGGTAGTGTTCTTTGCAGTCTTCATCTTTAAGTGTTAGGAATGCACTAATGAGTGGGTAAATTCATTTCCAGAAGGACTAAACTCTGGTGATACAGGGCCTCTTCAGTGCTGACAGCCTCTTGTTGGTTCAAAGGCTAATTAAAGCTGAAACAAGCCTGGTGTGGAAAATAGAGGTGGAAAGGGTGCAGCCCACGTCTTGCCTTATACCTCTTTGGTCCTCTCCCATCCAAACAGGATGTCACAGAATTTCTAAATGCAAAGGAAGCTCCTATGTGACTAATCAAAATCTCTCTTCACTGGCCTCCTAGGCACATCGTGGGCTATGTTGTGTGGCCTTCTGTGGGGCTTTGTGGACTTCTTAACAGTAACTGATAAATCTTTGCTTTTTAATAGCAGCTATTGTAGCTTCACTCTAGCTAGGAGAAAATAGGAAGTTTCACAACAACAAAAATCATGATTATGAAAGCAGTCTTTCAGTGGGATCTGGACTTAAACTCATCCTGTATCATACATCACCAGGCTTGTACACAATTCAAAGTACCAATTATGTCCAGAATTATTTTGGGTGCTGTGACATTATTAGTGCTAAAATTTCTCTATTGCCGCAGCCAGCAGAAACTCCCAATAGGGTTTTTTGTTTGTTTTGTGTGTGTGACGGGGTGTTTGGTTTCTTTGTTTTTTGGGGGTTCTTGGTACATTTGAAGCTAACTCTTCTTCAGTGCTTGTGTCAGTAATAGTTGTTTGCAGATTCACAGGAGAAAATTAACATCTGGATAGAAATGTCAAATGTGAAAATGAAGTGTGATTACGAGACATCCCGTGAAAGTAGTTTGTTCTATCAGATGAATAGAAATATTCTTAATTATGAGAATGGTGGTTTTGCCCTTCTCACAAATATATTAGGGGAGAGAAAGTATTAGAAAAGCAAATTGTGAAAAATGAAAAGTCAGAAGTTAGTATTTCTGATCTGGTTCTCAGTATTTTAGGAGCTCCCGTGTAATGGTAAGAATGGACAGAACAAAAATTTCTTTCTGTAGGCAAATTATGAAGAGAATAGTAAATCTGCTTTGTTTGATTACTATTTCCAGCTTGAAGCAGCTGCCCACAGAATCTAATTCTGCTTAGTGAGGATTAAAATTATTTTAACAAGACCATTTACATCTTATTAGAATTGATGTAGAAGGCAAAAATACAAGAGAAAGAGGTGGAGAAGAGGCTAAATAGCTAAGTACTCCTGCCCTGACCTTACCTTCAGAAAAAGGAACAGAGCTGATTTTCATTCAGACCTTTCATTTTATTTGAATTTCTTCTAAGAGATTTCTAGTTTATAGAGGTGAATGCCGGATCTATAGCTTGTAATCAGCCTCCAGGTTGCTCAGGCTGTGAAGGTGTGCACAGAGAGTGGGCTGTAAAGCCTTCTAAGGTGTTACAGAGGCCCCCTGCTCTTCATGCAGCCCAAATCTCCTCTTGTGCCAAAGGAGCCTGGTAAGTGTGCCTGCTGATCCCCTCTTTGGCGCCTGCCAGCTTGCCTGGTCATGCCCCGTCCAACACTCGCAGCCTTTACACCACAGGGGACTGGGCCAAAGCGGTTACTTGTGTGACAGGGGACTGGGCCAAAGCGGTTACTTGTGTGACAGGGGACTGGGCCAAAGCGGTTACTTGTGTGATAGGGGACTGGGCCAAAGCGGTTACTTGTGTGCCAGGTACCCAGCGCTGCCCAGGACAGGGGGCGGCTGCGTGCACACCAGTTCCGAGAGTCGCTGGAAGAGGCTGTGTGGGCTGGAAGTTGGGTAATTCAGCTGAAACATCACACTGGTAGTACAACTGCTGAAGGCTGTGAGTGTGGGACAGTGCCCTGAAGCGAACGCAACTTTGTGCCAAGGTCTTTCTGTGCTGCCTGGAGCGTTATGTTACGCACTGTAAATGCTTTTCACATTTACATTCACATATGAGGTGAGTATAAATTCGCATATGAAGAAACTGCAGCTTTTCGTTTGCACTTTAGATTATAATTTTCCTGAAATGCATATTAAAAAAGTCTCGCTGAGAGGTTGAGAATGTGTTTTGTTTAAACTGCTGTTTGTCACTCCATGCCTTCTTTTTGATGGGGGGCGGGGAGGTGCTGGCATTCAAGTACTACCGGCTCCCTCTTGTGGCTAACTTTGAAAAAAAATCAATAAAAATGCACCCGTCTTGGTTCTAGTGTTGCGGTAGTTTTACTGTGCAGGTTTTAATGCCTGCTAAAGACAGTGATTTTCCTGTATCTTAAACCTTTCTAAATACTGCCTCTGGATGTCATTTAAATATTTAACATGGGGAGGGGAGGCAGAATACGATAAAAGGCTGCCGTGAAGTGGTAACGCTTTATTTCAGGTGCAGGTGGTCATTTGTGTTTAGGCAGGTTTCAATGCAGGGAACTAGTCTTCTGGGGAATGTTGGCTCTTTGCAAGCAAATAGTCCTTACCCCTGTTCCATCATCTAACTATTTTTGCATTTCCGTGTTTTCACATTTACCATATATAAATACATGTGTGTGTGTGTACAGAGTTAAATGAGGTTGCTGTGTACATTTCTGATCATGTTTTTAGTCCATCATCAAAATTTTCACTTCCACAATTACTCAGCTGTTGAAGCTGCAGCTGCAGTAGAGAGTGTAGTTGCATGGTCAGCAGTTAGAAGATTTCCTTCCAATTTTTCTAATGATATAGCACCTTCACCTATGGTTCAGTGGCCAACATCTACTTTCCTTGTTTTCTTGCTCACTTTTTTTACTATCCAAATATTAACACTTGAAGTGTTACCTAATACAGAGTTGCAGAATAGAACCTGTGGATACCACTCTGTGTATGAGGCTAGCAATAACTTTTTCTTCCTGTATCCCCCATCTGCATTCACTTCAGTTAACACTAAGTTGGAGGGAAGGGTCTCTGAAATTACTATGCATTTATGATGTCTCTTTACCTTGTTTCATTTTTTTTCTTTTTTTTCTCCCTAGCAACTTCTCGCAAGTATTTTTCTTGCTAATGTAGATTCTGTAATTTAGGGTATTCTGCCATCTGATCTCTGTTGTTAAAGGCTTAATTTTTGCAAGTGTCTCTTGGTGGCCTGACATGTTTTTTATTCCATCACAGCAACATGGGAATCTTTGCTCTTGCTAGCACATGTTCCCCAGGCTGTTTCAAGACACTTTTTTCACATGTCATTAAACTGCATCATCAGATATTTAATGAATAGATTGCACTGCCTTTGTTCTTAAAATGAAGGATTAAAAACTTAGTTCATCTGGTTTTAGAAACAGTTGTCCCCATGGCTAAGGAACTTGTATGCTTGAAGTTGCTAAATTAAAAATTACTTTGGTTGTTACAGGCCTTTAAACTTTTTTTTTTTTCTGTTTGCCAATTAAGATGTATTTAATGTTATGTCTGAAAATAAGTTTTTCCTGTTGTCTTTGGGAGTTATTTAAAATACAGAGGACACAAAATATTTAGCGGAACTTTTATCTGGAGTCACTGCATTTAGCATAGTTTAACTGCAGGCTTGATCATGGAAATACGGGATTGAAAACGTGGAGGTCTTAGTCCTCATTCATGCAAGATCCAGTGATAGACAGACATACAGATCTTTCTTAGGGCCACCCATTATTTTAGTTTTAGTCTGGAGCCTGACTGCTGAAGTTCCCTTCTTTCTTTCCGTCAGAGCACCCCTTCTTTTAAGCACTGTGTGCAGGTTGCTGGTTACGTTGGATCCAGTCAGTGACTGCTACTAATCTGGCTGGTTGTGGAATTTGTTTGGAGCACCTGGTCTCCTGAAACACATCCAAAGCTGATGGGAGCTACAGAGGACTGGGAAGCTAGGAGCAGGCATTTACTTCTCTCACATAGGTTCTGTATCAAATGCACCATACCGCAACATGTCTTGGGCAGCTGCTGGGACCTCTCTGTAGATAGCAACATCAAAAACTGTACAGCTTAGGCAGCAGGGCATCCAGATGCAGTAAAAGCTTTTAATTAGATTTCACTTTGACTTTTTTTTGGTTTTTGTTTGGTTTTGTTTTGTTTTGTTTTGTTTTGTTTTTTGCAACTCAGTAGTGGCACCAAGGAAAGAAAGAACACTACCTGAGTTGCTGTCACTCTTTGGGTTTTGCCTTCCTGTCAGATGAGTTAGGGATCCATCTGAAAATCTTCTGTCTCGTTCCGGCTGGCCAGCGTCTGCCTGGAGCTGAATCACAGGTCTGTCGATTGATTTCAGAAACGGTTGATTCTCCAGAAGCTGTAGGAGACAACTGCTTAATGATTTTAAAGACTTTTGGATGTGCATTTGTTTCCAAAAGTCCCAGTTGTTTAACCTCTAGAACCCATAGTCAGACATATTTCAGCTTCTGATAATGCACAGACGTACAGTGTAAGTGTGAGTAAATTCATTGGGGTGAGTAGCAGTACTTACTGCTGCTGCTTAGTGACCCGTGAGGGTCCTTATCTGGGCAGGGAGAAAACCACATGTTCCTCTGAAATGATGCTCGTACAGATAGACCCGTTCTCTGTCAGAGAATGCTGTTCCCTTGGAAATCAAGGTGTGGTGTGAGATCCTGAAGCTCCTCTACCTCTTACTTTGATTTGAGAAGTGAATGAAAACAGGCTTCTAATGACACTGGAAAAAGTACTTTTAACCATGTTTGCCACCCACAAAATAGTTTTTGTTTTGAAATATCTTTATGGCTTTTATTGTTTTATGCTCTAATACAACATCAAAATCAGAATTAAACCTATAAAAAACCTCTTCAGACACCTTTGTTTTGAGAATATTTTTGCATTTTGTTAAAATATGAAACAAAGTTAAAGTCTGAACTCTTAAAAACTTGTTTTTGTTTTAGCCCGTATTTTTAATAAACATGGAGATTGGGTATTTTACAGTATTTTAAAAGTTACTGGAATTAAAAAAAATAGCACAATTGTGTCTTCGAAGGATAGGTGTTTATGCCTGACTTCTATGGAAAATCTAGATATACATATATACAAAGTAAATTCTGACTCATCACCCAGGCTTTTGATAGTGTAGTGCTAGACAAGCCATTTGAAGGCCAAACCAAGTTACAAAGTGGGCTTTGTCAGATCTGGAATTAGAATGAATGTTTCTGGCTCTTTGCTTGTAGTGATTATACCATCAAAGTAAATTCTGAAGCCTTTGACCTTGGTTAATAATTTTCTTATGTCAGTAAGTTCTTAATGTAGCAGTCTGTTGGGCAGTAATAGGGAAACATCTATTGTGCTTTCCATATTTTTGGTTTTCATGGCGCAGTTTTTTCTCACATGACTCAACAGTATCACATAGTGTATCACACTTTGACATGTGTAAGTGCTGTGGTAAAGGAACAGTCTAGGTTTTAACAGCATGTATGTTTTTATATTAGGATCTGCAATGCGTATGTCTTAATTTCATGAATCAGGCTGTGTTGTTTTTTCTTTTTTCTTGCTCCTTTATAAAACTCTTACATCATTCTGAAAGTGGTCAATTAAAGAACTGCTCTCCCTTTTGCAAACTGATCTGTGCTGTACAGATTTGTTTCATACAGAACACAGCTTTTGGAGCTATTAGACATATAATCAGCAGGAATATGTTTCTCCTAGCTCTTTCCTGAGCAGAAAGTTGCCAGATTTTTTCATAGTCTTTTTTTTTTTCCTTCTAATTTGTATTCTTCAAACTGTCCATTGGATTGTGGATGGATGAAGTAATTTCCACATACAGATAGTTCATGCTTTCATACATAAGTTTCATACATGCTGCTAGCCAGCAGCATGCTCAGCCTCTCTTGTCTCTTCCAGACTCCTCCTGCTTTGCTTTGTCAGTGGTGTTGGGCTGTGCTCCACATTGTTCTGGCAGGGAGCAGGCTTTGTGGGGCTCCTTCTAGCTTTGTGGGACGCCAGTGGCATCTCCTTGTAGAACCATGAGTGGCTTCAAAGACAGCCAGGCCTCGACAAGGGATGGTATCCTGTCATGTACTTGAGCAATGAGGCTCCCTGCATTGGAAAGAGGTGCCAAGCCGGGTGCTGTCTCCAGGTGTTGGGAAGAATGGAGACAGCAGCTACATCTGGGGGGTCTTATTGGTGGGGTTCCTGCCCTGGTGTGCACCGAGTCTCAGGGGAAGGTGACAGGAGCCTGCAGCCCATCTGAGAGCGTGTGTGCAGAGCCTTCGTCGTCTTCACTTTTCTACCCCATGCTCCTTTCTGTTATAAATAGATTTCAAATTTTTCATTGGGTTACCTTGATGTCTTGGGTACTGTTATTAATAAATTTGTTGCTGTTAAGGAAGTCCACTAATCAGATATTGTGGATGTTTGCAGAGCTCGGTTGGGGCAACATCCTCCTTCCACTCTGTGAAAGCAGACAGCTCTTCAGCATGTGGTGACCTCTGCTTTTGCCCAGTATGTTCTGCTAAGATCTAACGAGAGACTGATGAGGTACTGTACGACAACAGCTTTGTTTCAGTGGTTGCTAGCCGCAGGGGAGGGAGTTTCGCCATTTGCTGAGACCTTACTTTCCTGCTGAGCTTGAAACAGGCTTCAACTGTTGATAGATGGTGCCTCTGAGCCATCTATTATACCTGTGAGTATAAAGCTCTGCAAGTTCCCCTCCAGTGAGGACATCTTTGAAGCAAGGGAGTGCTTTTGGTGTGCCAGTGGGCTGAGGGAGGCCAGCACTGTGGCTGTGGCAGCAGGCTGCTCCTCGGAAGCCACTGGCTCACAGCTAGCCAGTCTCTAGGCAGTCCAGAGGCCGTGGTGAGATAGCTCATGTGCCACACGTGTGTTGTGGTATCTCGGGCTGCGGAAAAGGGAGGCCTGTTGTCAGGCTGTGGCGTGGTTGAAGAAGGAAAGATCAAACCAGAAGAGCAGATTCTCTTTCTGTGGGTTAGTCAGCAGATGGTGATGTTGCGTGGCACTGGGCGAGTGCAGGGTACGTAGACAGCCAAAGCTCTTCAGATACTCCAGAGCAGCAACTTTGCACTCACAGAGGGGAAGGCAGCACATTTCAAGAGCAGATGAGAGGATACACATCAGCTGCAGAGCATCTGTGCTGGGGATGTTTTGGTTCCTGGAGTTGAAGGCTACGGATATTGCTGAACTGTAATGTAAATTAAATGGTACTCATTCCTTATTTAGAAAAGTTAGCAAATTAAGTGATTTAATGATATGGGAGATGCCCTTCTGATATACTACTAGCTTTTTGCATTGCAGAGTTCAATAATAAGGTAATGCATTGCATTTTTTTTTCCTCTCCATCATTCCTCTTTCATTCTTTGTAGTTACTCAGTATTGCTTAAGTGGTTGCAAAGATGTTGGCGGAGTAATTTTTCTTAAAAAGTTGAAACCAAATTGCAGCATAATGGTAATTATTTCCAGACCTAACTGGTGTGATTCTAAAAGAAGAATAATCTCTTTGAAGATGTTGCAAAATATATTTCAAGTTTCTGTGAATTTAGTAATTTGTCACACCAGAAAGGACTGTCATGGGTTCATTTTACCTCTTGCATAGACAGGAGCCCCAGACCTTTCTTTTTTTGTATGACAGTATGTCTTTTTTAGAACTCTAAAAATCAGCTAAAAAATCAGTGGAGGGAATCCATCTCAAGTTGTTCCAGAGCTTCACTGGACTTAATGTTTTAGAAAAAAAATCTTATTTCCAATAAGAATGTCTACTGTAATTTCCAAAACTTATATAAAATTATATGTTTTATATCCAGAGTTGAGTGGTCCTCTATCAAATCCGCCTTTTCCTGCTGGCACTTACAATGGTTATCCTGGACCTTCTCTGAGCTGCTTGAATTTCCTAATCTGATGAAATATGTTTTAGTCACTCTTGTGGCTCTTGTTGATCTCTCTCCAGTTTTTCCATACTATTTGTGTTGTGGACAGCAGAACAGTGTGGTATGATAGTAGAGGTTATGTTAGTGCCAATAGAGACAGTGTTGTCTTCCTGCTTGGTATTTCCTTACCCACATACCAAACCACAACTCTGTTGTGGTTACTCATGGAAGATTATAATGTTGGGTTATATACTTTTTCCACAGAATAGGAGGATAAAAATGTAGTATCTTTGCAATTGCCTTCTGGTTGAACAGAAGATCCCATGAACTGGAGTCTGTAAAAGATATTTATCTTGTATTTATCGTGTTAGGAAGGAGGGATATTTGTAGGTCTTCCTTACTGGGTTGTATTCCATGGGCATCCCAAGAAAGGTGTTAGGATATATGAGAGGCAATGTAGCTTGAATCCTTACAAGGACCACTTGCAACAGCTGCTTCCTTGGCTGATGACAGAGACTGGGAGCTTTCAGAATTAAAATCAATGTTTTTCCTGCACTGGAGAGATGGGCTCTGAGATGAGCTGTGGAGATTATCTGGGGAGATGGTGGGTGGGGAAATGTAGAGAGTTTAAAACCAACCAAAGGAAAAAAAAAAAGCCAAAAATCTCCCACAACAACAAGAAAGAAAATTGATTGCATCCTGTCTTGCATGTAAGAGTGTATGCTGGTATGTGTAATGCTTCCATCTCCCATCCAAACATCTGAAGGCAACTGCATGCAGCACTTGATTTCTCTTATGCCTTTTAGAAACGTTATTGGTTTTGATTGACTGGAACAGGCACTGCTTTGGCACTCACTGGTATCTGTACTGGCAAGGCTTCCAGAACAGAGGTAAACCTGACAGCAGAGCAAAGCTGCCTGAGCTGGGTCCGTGGCAGCCCCTTCAGCAGTATCTTGGTTGAGCCCAGAAGGACCTGCAGCACCTGATAAATGGGTTATATTAGCTTTGCCAGGTGGGAACTGCCTCTCTTACTGTCACGGTACAATCCACTCTCTTCTGGGGTATGTGGGTACTATCTCACTGCACAGGCTTTTAAAAATGTAGGAATTCTGAGCTTAGTTGTTAACAAGTGAAATAGTCACTTGGAGGACAAAAGAACAATGAAATAGATGAATGAGGGAGAGAGAATTGGCAGAATATGTAATTTTTTCTTTCTTTAAACCACCAAATTATTTTTTTAAAAGGTTAAATGAAAGCAAGCAACCACATAATATATTTTTTAAATGAAAATAAAAAAATACTTATTACATTTTTTGGATAAGCAGTGTCTCCCTAAGGGATTTTGAATCTTTCTTACCACAGACTTATTTGACAGCTCAGTCATGGTTTGGCTAAGGTCTGATCAGTATGGTTAGCCAAGAGCATCACCAGCCTGGAGGACATTGTTGGTATTTGATGCCTTAATAAACAGTCTGGGGGCTGTGAAAGGAAATATAAACAATAGGGAAGTTTTTAGTGTAAATACAAGCACAGAAAATAACCCACATTCCTTAAAGACCTTGTGCAGGATGAATCATTAGCATTGCTTAAGTAAATCACATGGAGTTGAGGAGGGCCAGCCTGGCAGCATTACGTAGTTAGGGATGGAAAACAATTAGAAATGACTGTATGCAGATGGAGGTAAAGATGCAGCTGGCTTGGAGGGCATCGTCTTCCTGATGCAGCTTTGGCAGCACCACACTTTGCTGTGGGCAGTGTGCTTCAAGTTTCATAGGTGGGATTTGTGAGGAGAGGTAATTTATTTTTTGGACTAAATAATGTAATACTGGGGGGGAGAATACAAGGTTTTGGATGCACAAGCTGTTCTGTAGATCCAAAATAGCTGCAGCAGTCTTCACAGCTCATTAACAGTTTAACAACTGTTTGGAGTGTATATAGACTGTGTTGGTCCAGCCGCCTGACAGCAGAAGTGATGGGTGACTGTAAAGCAGGAGGAAAAGTGAACAAATTCTGGGCTCTTATGGAAAACAGCATGACCTGAAACTTATATTGCCTGTGAATTGTGGAGAGGCTGTCTGGGAGAAGGGAGGGGAGTTAGAAATACCTTAACACCAGTATTCTTGTTTAGTCTTTAATTTTGTTTATTTTATGTTTTGGTGTCCAGTAGAACCTATATGAATTTTTTTTTTCCAGACTCTCTTCCAAAGGGATCTTATACATTTGTTTAAAGGATCCAGACTGAGCAAACACAGTGTTGGTTTTTTTTTTTTCCTCTTGTAACTGGATATTTCTGGCCTTTATCAACTATGAGTTCATTCAGGCATCTGCTGGCTGTGGTTTCTTACCCACACAGTTTCCCTGAGGGCATTTTGTCCACCGGATGACATGTATTGCTTATTGGGAGGCACAAGCCTGTGCTCCCATCTTGTTGCTGGTTGTGTTGTGAGGGGAATTTACCGCCATGGTTGTGGAAATGTGTTGCAAAAATATTAGCCCAAGCAAGGTTTAGTTCCTTTTGGCACATGTAATTTAAAAGCATTAATACATTTCTGATATTGTATGAATTTAAGAAATTTAAGGCTTGTTTAGAAGTGTAATTAGAGGTGGTGGAAGAAAGGTGGAAACCTTTCTTTGAGGCCAGTATGGGTTGTGGTTGCAATTCAACTTGTAGCACAGTGGTGGTACATCACCACTTTGCCAGTCAGGGGTGAAATGTCCAATCCTTTGAGTTGTCCAGTACACTACTTAGGGACTGTACCTGTACTTTGGCCAGTGAAACATTTAAACTCTGTCCTTATTCTCTCATGTTAAGTTCATGTGAATGTGACCAGAACCTTGTTCCTGTGGGGTTTTGTGTGTTTGTTTCTTTGTTTATTTTTGTAAAGTGAGCTCCAAACATTTGTCTTGCAAACTCTTCTAGCTGTCCTTGTTGGTTAAGTCTTCATTGTGTCTTGTGAACTGATGTGACTGATACAATGATGTTGCACTGTGAAGTTGAAAAACAAATCCAGCTCTCCCACCTCTGTTCTACAGACAGAATATTACTATTCTATTATAAACTGGATTATTAAATTATATTATCTAGCATGTATTTTCCTGTATTTTGTTCATCTCTCCTGTAGGTAAGTTATGGAGTGGCTACGTTCAACCAGTGCCAACAGAGGCGTTCCCCACTGTGATAGCTTTTATTCATCTAGCAGTTTTTTCCCATTTCAGTCAGTAATTACAGAAGTGTGAATGTAAAATGCACAAGGAGTAGAAGTTAATTGTGTGAGAGTCGTGTGGCACCTCTGGGTAACGCTACGCAAATGGCCCCAACCTGGCATCCCGCGGGAAAAACAGTAACGATTACCTGAGCGTTTCCTCTTGCCGCAGAGCTACTGTAGAGGTTGCGCTTCTCTCTTAGAAAGAAATAAATACGCATCAACTTTTAAAAGAGCTTTTGTTTTTATGTGTTTGGGAAGGTGAGACATGAAATGAATGTAGCTGAATCAGGTACCTACAGGCATCTCTTGTCTAAGTAGAACAAGTGTGACTGAGGCACAGACCAGAGCCCCCAAACTAAACCAAGCAGGCCATATAAAAATAGCAAGTGCTACATAGTTACTTTTCTTCCTTCTTCTAGGGAAGAGGAAGGTAATTATCAATATTTGTGATAAATAGGCAAGCTAGGAACTTTGTTTCGTGAGGTGCCATTTCAGATATGCCTAGCAGTGATCAAGTGTGTGGCTTGCCTCTTATAAAGAACAGGAGCTAGTATGGCCCGGGTGGGTTGTGCCTTGTACTGTACTCTAGGGAGAAGAGTAATAGAGCAGTTGGATGACAGGGCTGTAACCCTCAGATTTGCCCAGGAGTAGTTTACTTATTTGAGGGAGTTATTTGACTTATTTTGCCTCCTCCTTTTTGACCTGGTCATGCTGTACACCAAGTCCATTGTTTGTACTGATCAGGAGAAATTTTGCAAGGAGAACAGATGCAACAGAGCCTTCTTCACAGTATTCAACAAGAAAGTGTAACTGCTTACAACAGGTGCTGCTTTATTCTACAGCATCTATAAGAAAGGCTAGTGAAAGGGGTGGTCATAATGTGTGACAAAGGATAAAATGTGATTTGATGTCTTAAAGCCCCCTCAGAGTTGGGAGAGCCTATGATGAGATTTACTTTGGTTCATCCTCTGCCTTGGGGGCTGGGAGCTTTCAAGTCTAGTTTCCCAGGACTCCCAATTCTTTGCCCCATTTTCTTACTACACTGACCAGGGTGTTTGGCAATTCTTGATCTTGGGGTAAGTTTTGTACTGAATATATGCCTGCTTTCAGTTACAGCATTAAATACATATGTCTGTGTTATCTGCTTATGTGTCCAATCCAAAAAGTCCATACAATGAACCCGTTTATAGGTCAGTAAAGATTATGTGGAAGTAATATGAAGCTTCATTCTGGAGCCCATCCAGCAGTGTAGAACATGTGTTTGCTAAGTAAGACTGGATTTAAGCATTTTGTGCCTAGCTTTTGACCCGTGTTTTCTCTTTTAATTCTACTGAAGCAATTGGGATTTTATATACCATGTTTCAAGAAACAGAATTTAAAAATTATGAACATTACATGAATCTGTTGTAAACCATGTCATTTTCTTTGCAGTCACATTCAACATCGGAGCATATTTTGTACTAAAATGAACAGGAGGCATAAGGGGAGAAGACTTTATAAAGATTTTTTAAAAAGCAGAAATTTTTGCTTCCAACAGTCATCTAAACTCACTAAACAATTGAATTTATCTGTGAGTAGCAAGGATAGTATCTGGAGTAGTTATATGGCAACAGCATGAGTACTTAGCCTTTTCTCCCTGTGGATAGTTTGCAATGGTTCTATACTATTCATTTAAAAGACATTTGCTTGGGAACAAAAGTATATTATTTCATAAATCTTACAAGCCTGCAGAGGCTGAGAATGGTTCAGAACCTATACCTTCATCTCTTTCCCAATGTCTGGATATTCTGTTTCCGAAAGCAAAGGTTAAGCATTGGAAATCCTTTGCCAGATGTCTATTAGTACATTCATGTTACAGTTTCATTGTCATGAAGTTAGCTGTCCATAGGTCTCTTTAAACAGTTGATTTGTGGGTCTGCCCTTGTATACTTTTTCATTCTTGCTGCATATATCCCAACTGCAACCTCTCACTAGTGTTGAAGGCACAGTGGCTGCCTTACCTTGCTTGAGCTCATGACGGCAGGGTTACAGATCATGTCTTTCTGCAGCAAACCTTTGGTCTCATTGTGACCCCTGGCAGAAAACTCCCTAGTATGTGAGATGATGTGAAGCATTACATCTATTGACACTTCAAAGGGCTGCTTTTGGCCTCTTAAATCTGGCCTCATTTTGGCTGCAGCACAGCACATCCCACCTGGGGTTCACTGATCCATCTCTTCTGGCATGTGACTGTGGTGCCTTCCCAAAACGTGAGCTAGAGCCAAACTTCTGAGCAGCAGGACTCAGCTGTGCGAGTCATGCAGTTCTGCGACACAATAGGATGCTCTTACAGCTAGAGCGTTTCAGCAATCCAGTGAATGATGTGGCTCCATGTGGAGTCGCATCAACCCCGTTGACAGGGTGGAACCTCTTGTGTCTGGCTTGGGACTGAAGCAAATATATCTTGTAACTCCATCCTGTGGCATGACAGGTTTGCAGTATCCAGAAGAGCAGCAACAAACTGTTAATCAAGAGCAGCTGCTCTTTTGGTCCTTGAACTCGGAAAGTGTTCTGCTAATGGTGAGAAATCCCTGAAACATTTCACCTTGTCTGTCCCTTGGAGCTTGTGTTAAATTCTGTAGAGTTGTGTTCTGTAAGAATAATTGCTTTCTGTTCCTTAATGCTCTGATTTTGGAGAGCCTTTCTGTCCTTCTATGTGCCAAATAATGCCATCGTAGTTCCTTCAGCTTGGCATATAATTTATTTAGTCTGAGTAATCTTAAAAGAATGCGGAAACCTATGAGCCTGTTAAATTATTGGAAGCACTGGAAACATACGTCCCAGTTGTCCAGATTCTCATGTAATGGAGTGGAGGAATTTCTCAAAAACTAGTCATGTTTTTCTTTCCAGAGAGCTTGAAGCGGTTTGTGCCCATGGATGATGTAGTATACTTCAGAGATAAGCACATCAATACATTACTTCATGTGCAAGTTTCCTCTGCTTTTAGAACTGCAGTAGGTTTTAGAGAAGGAGGATGCCGTTATTTTGCATTTTTTCCCCTTTAGAGGTACAACATTCATTACGAGTAATTAACAAAATTTCAATAACTCCTATAGCTGGCTAACATGTACATGAGAGGATAATTTAATGACAGCACAAAAATGTACATATTTTATACCCACCATACATCTTTGCAAATAAATAAAATTAGAATTACCATAGGATAGGTACTGAATTTAGAGCAGGCTCTCGGGTGCAACTAAACCAAAGTCAGTCTGTAGGACTCTTTTTCAATATCATCAGAACCAGCGGTGAGACAAAAGTGAAAAGCTTTTGACACTATCCACACAACATCCTTGTCTCTAAAATTGGAGAGACATGCATTTGATGGAAGGACCACTCAGTGGATAAGGAACTGGCTGAATGGTTGCACTCAAAGAGTTGTGGTCAATGGCTCGATATCCAAGTGGAGACCATGATGGTGTTCCGTAGGGGTCAATACTGGGACCAGTGTTGTTTAATGTCTTTGTGGGAGACATGGACAGTGAGATCGAGTGCACCCTCAAGTTTGCTGACAACACCAAGGTGTGTGGTGTGGCTGATACTCTAGAGAGAAGGGATGCCATCCAGAGGGACCTTGACAGGCTTTAGAGGTGGGCCTGTGAAAACGTCATGAAGTTCAACAAGGCCAAGTGCAAGGTCCTGCACGTAGATCAAGGTAAATCCACAAATATAGCCTGGGCAATGAGTGGATTGAGAGCAGCCCTAAGGAGAAGGACTGGGTGGTGTTGGGTGATGAGAAGCTCAACATCATCCAGTTGCAGCCCAGAAAGTTAGTCCTATCCAGGCTGCATGAAAAGCAGTGTGACCAGCAGGTCGAGGGAGGTGATTCTACCCCTCTACTCCACTCTCATGAGACCCCACCTGGAGTACTGCATCCAGCTCTAGGACCCCTAACATGAGGATGACATGAACCTGTTAGAGCAAGTCCAGAGGAGGGCCACAAATATGGTCAGAGGTCTGGAGCACCTCCCATATGAGGAGAGGCTGAGAGAGTTGGGGTTGTTCAGCCTGGAGAAGAGAAGGCTCCGAGAAGACCTTATAACAGCCTTCCAGTACTTCAAGGGGGTCTACAGAAGAGATGGGGAAACACTCTTTATTAGAGAGTGTAGTGATGTGAGGGGTAACGGTTTTAAACTGAGAGAGGGTAGATTTAGATTAGATATTAGGACAAAATTTTTTACTGTGAGGCTGGTGAGGCACTGTCACAGGTTGCCCAGAGAAGTTGTGGATGCCCCATCCCTGGAGGTGTTCAAGGCCAGGCTGGATGAGGATTTGAGCAACCTGGGCTGGTGGGAGGTGTCCCTGCCCATGGCAGGGGGGTTAGAACTAGATGATCTCTAAGGTTCCTTCCAACCCAAAACATTCTGTGATTCTATGATAACAGTTACGTTACCAGGAAGTTTCTTGCCCTTCATAATTTCATGACAATCTGTAGGACTGCAAATATTTACTTTGCATATGACAGCTTTTACTTCCCCTCAAATATTTCTACACTTTGGCAAAATCTTAATCATGCAGAACCCAGGCATCTCTTTTTTTCTTGGTGTATATGCATTGTTTATGTTCCACCTAGACTCTGCAGGAGCAGGGGTGATCTTTTTGCTTGTACAACAATACAAGGCAACATTGACCTCAAACTGCAGAAATTGATGTTTTTCTTGACACTCTTCAACCACATAAAGTTGCAGTTGAATGTCAAGTTGTTTGGGGTTTTTTCTTTGTGTTCTGGTGGAAATGTTTCAGTGGTAGAGCACATTGCCCTTGCATCTTGCATCTTCATCATCTTTCCTATGCCTCTTTGCAGAAGATCAAGCAACTGTTTATGGCAACTCTTGGTGTAGTCACTCAAACTGAGCATTCGGAACTGGTGGCTCCCAAAAACCTGCATGCTTGCACTAAGTATGGAAAGCTTGGCTACACACAGAATTTCCAAGTGGGCAAGAGCTCTTCCATGTGTTCTTGGGAAAGAGATATAAATAGCATCCCTGAGAAGGTTAATGATGCGCTAACCTAGAATACAAAGTTGTGTTGCCTTTAAATGTGCTATAGACGTTATGGCTTGAGAAAGAAATTAGTGTCTGGCGAATTATAGGTTTGCATGTAAAGAACAATGCTGTCTTAAAACACAAAGTAGACCTATGAGAAAATCCAGGCTACGCACATTTGTTTGCTGCAAATGCTGTGATGAGGGCAAAGTGAAAATGCCTGGGAGCATTTCTGGAAACTTCAAATGGAAAGATTAGGAATAAGTGCAGAGGATGATCGTGCGTAGCAGTACAGTCTAGAGCATTATGGAGACTTAAGCCTAACAAACAAATATAGAGACCTATGATCAACTTGTATCACAATTATTTTCCTGTTGTCATTAGACAGAATTTGGGCCAAGTTATCATCTTGGAGTAATGTGACTCTGAAATTGCAACTAACCCAAGTTTCAGACTGGCTTTCTGGACAAATTCTAGTCTTTCAGCTCTTACGTTGGTATCTCAGCTTCTCAGATATGGAATCTTGCAGTAACCAAAGAGGAATGCTTTTCTTGGTCAAGAGAAATTTGCCTGGAACTGAGGAGAGTGAAGGCATTAATCCAGTTTCCAGCAGAATCTGGCACTTTCATTGGCATTTTTTATCTTATTTAGGGCACGACATATTCCAAGAAGCAATTGGACAAACTGATTAAAAATTGAAAATGAAACACCTGATTTTAGTGCTAGGATCTGATTAGGAGTTATTGGTCTTATACTAAAGTTTACTGTTTGAGAGATGCTATTAAAGGTGAAATTGAATTTTCACCGTAAAGTTCATATGATCGTGTTTATTAACGTTGCTTTCCCTAGAGTCACTTATATTTTGTTTAAGTAAAATACATAAAAATTTAAATACTGGTCTGGCTGGCTTAAAGTGGTTATATGTTAAGTCCTTTCCCTTCCTCATTACATTTTTGTGAAGATCAAAAGTTTCGGTATTGGAGTGAAGACCGACATTCTGGAAGACTTTGTAGTCACACCAAATCAGAGTGAAAATGGACTAGTGTTGCCATCCTTTAACACAACGAATGCTCTCGGAGTGGTCTGCAGTATGAATGTAAACTTCAGAAATTTGGAAGCATTTGCAAGTATAAATATTGAGAACCAGATTAAACATGTTTTACAGTGGCATTGAGTGGGTCTTGTGCAAATATATAAAATAAAAAAGCCACTTATTAATTATATCTAAGTAATTCTAGCCTATAACATAGAGATTGAGTCTGAATACTTTGAAAATACATCACATAAGCCAACACAATAATTTCTAAATTCTGAGCTCTTGATAAGTTTGTGAGCTTCTCCTGTCCCTGATTTTTGTATTTTTTTAAAAAGGAACAAACTCAGTTTTAAATTCTTTGCTCTTCTCAGCCTTAAGCTCTTGATTCTTTTATATTTACAATTTTAATATATATGACTTTAAATAAAACATCTTGTTTTTTTTCTTTTCCTGTAGACAGGATCAGATGCACTTTGTTTGATACTACATTGCGCTTTCCCTCCAGCTACGCAGAAGAGGCTTGCATGCAATGAACGCTTAACTTCAGTAGGCAAAGGGGAACTTCTCATGTTGAAAACAAAAACTCTAAACACGTCTCTTTAAAGATGTATTTTAATAAGAAGTGTGCTGACACAGTACAACACCATCTCTTCCTGACAAGAGGCACAGGGGAGAGTCCAGACTCCAAGATCTTGCATGGCGCAGTGTGAGGTGTTTTGGTTAGATGCAGCTCTTCGACTTGAATCCAGCACTTTGGACCACACACCTTTTGGCTTTGTTTTCCTTCTCCTTGTTTCTGACAAGGGAAAGGTTTTCCAGGCTGACAAACTTTTAGGGGGGGCTTTTTTGGTTTCTTTTTTTTAAATTATTTTAAAACTGGTTCCTAATTTGACTCAACCCATTCCAGGGTTTATAGAGCTGTTAACAATGTTTACTGCATAAGCTAGAATAGCATCTGCTTTTTTCTTTATTAGTTTTGTTTCTCCAATCAGTTCTATACAGTTTCCTTCCTGAGTGTGCAAAGGTGATGGAGGCTATAAAAAGCCTGTTGGAGTGCAAAAAAGTGGGAATATAAAACAGTGATACAGATCTCCATTGGAGCCTTGTTACCTGAGGAGTTTCTAAGATAGAGAGTAAGAAATTTCCCTTAAGCTGCAAATTGGTTAGTCTCTATGAACTAGACCTGGGTTCCGAGAAAAATTAAAATTATAAATGCTGAAAAGAAGACAGGATTTTGCATGAGCTAGGAGGAACTACTGAGGAAGCGCATGAGAGAAGCTTGATGATCTGCCTGCTGCAGCAGCGAGAAGACAGCGTCCCTGGGTGAGACAGGGCTGCTTTCTCATGGTAGAAGGTCAGCTGGGGTGGAGAGCAACTGCAAAAGGACCGTGGGCTTTAGGCAACACAGAGCAGCAAGTAACACACATACAGCTTCTTGTTCTTTGTTCTGGGTGACACACTATTTGAATACGTGAGTTTGGGGGAGGTTGATTCTGAGGAGGTCACTGTCTCCCAGCTATGCTCCGAGGCCGTTTGGGTCTGCCGAGGATCGTGGAGGCTGTCGTGTGGTGTGTAAAGTAAGCTTTGGGCTAGAAAGTCAAATGGCAGGATCCTGTCCCGGGAAAAGGCATGCTCCTGATGGAAGAGGTGCACTTGGGAAGAATCAGAGATGCGCGAGTGCTGAGGCTAGTGCAGTAGCAAAGGTATTTAGTATTTGTAACTTTTAAGAGATGAGGTTGTGCTGTGCTCTGTTCCACAATCCATTCACAACAGGGAACTAAAGATATGATAAGTATATTCGTGCATATACATATCCTGAAGCAGAGGTCTTCAGTGGTGCTATGAAAAATGAGGAACATTGGGAAAAACGCTGCAGAAGATTATGGCAATAAGCAAGAATTTCTTAAAGTGAGATCTTTCAAAATGGGTATTGGTCATGGAGAAGAAGAGATGGAAATCAAATGGTGGGACTGAGCAGAGTTTTATTAGTAAGCATGCTATTAGAGTAGTCTCTTGCATAAACATTTAAGCTGAATGGTCAACTGAATGCTAAACAACATGACAGCAGTCTTTCAGAAAGAAGTGCCAGAAGAAATAGCATGAAGCTAGTCAAATGAAGCAGGCTGAGATAAACATGCTAAATAGGAAACTATTTTTAAATAACTGTGCAGAATAAAGATGACCATTGCCTTAAACTGCAGGGATGAGGCTCAAGGCAAGCGGTGACTCAGAGGTGAGAGGGAACTTATCAGTATTGATTTTTTCTCTTTTTTCTGTAATTAAGTAATGTCAGGTAAACTTGTGAAGTTCTTCTCTAAGGTATGCTATATGCTTTTGTGCTTAAGCTTTTGGTGCATTGGCAGTGATGTTGGCTATGATGTGGGGGATGGCATGGGTTATAGTTACCATTGTCACGTGAGCAGAGTTAACCTCCGGGCTGGGGCTGGATGGGTTCTGCCCGCTCCAGTAGGCAACTTAATGCCTTTGGTGGCTGGCTGCCATGACTCCTAAAAAGTGATGATGACTGAAGGTTTGCATGAGAAAAGAGCAGGCTTCAAGAAATCTACCTTTTTTTTTTTTTTCTGTATCAAAGTCAATGAATAATATTTTGATGCTCAATATACTTTTCCTGACAGCAGTGTGGGTTTTCTCTCAATTTAAAGCTGGGTTTTATGTGTTGATAATGCTGCAGTTGTCAGCCCAGCCATGGTTATTTGCCTCACTGATAGTGTAGCATATAAATCGTTGAAGGGAGAGGTTTTTTTCATGTTGTGGCAATGTGCCTCCTTACCCATAGGTTCTGTAGTTCTCATGATTCAGACCGAACATCCAAACATATTTGTAATTCCTTTTATGATACTGAGTCCATGCTTTGGATGTCCATGCTTTGTTCCTGCTTAGTTCGTTTCCCTTTTTCTTAATACTCTTACTGTTCCCTACAGGTGTTTCGTAAACTTAAAAAGCTGTAAAATGTTCTCAGATGATACCTGCTCCTTTTCAAATGGCCTAAAGGGAACTTACCTCTTAGCTCATTTATTATTTATTTATGGCTCTTCATTGTTCCTGGAGTAGAGCAGACCATTTCAGAAACAGCAATAGTGTTGAAAAGAATGTATAAAATATATAAAAACTGAACTCCAGTGGACTGTGTGTATTATGTGTTTTGTTTTGCTTCTTTTTCATTAAGTTGCTCTCTTACTTTCTTCAACTAACCAAATCCTCCAAATACACCTTGGTGGAGTTTCCTTGTTTTATCAATTGCGGACCCACTGTGTTCTCAGCGCTACTGTTAAAATAATGTTTTTGATAGAGTTGCACATAATTGCAAAAATGACCTTTCTGCACTGGTAAAATTAGGGCAGTCTCGAAGGCCAGTATGAACAATTCACTGACGTGGCTTCACTTCAAGCTGGTTTCTCCCTTCCTGGGATTAAATCACTGGACAAGTGTGCGCTCGCCTGGCTTCCACCGCACCCTCTGCCTCATACGCTGCTTTACCAGCAATCCAGCTCCGCTCCAAAGCAGTGCTCATGGCTGGAAGGCGGTAAAAGCTGCTTGCTGATGCACTTGGGCATTGCTTAGGGCTTCTTGATGTTTTAACTACATGCGACTAAGAGGACACCATAACATAAGTACACTCAAGGAAGTTTAATCATGCTTTGTCTGGGTAGTATTTGGTGTGTGTAATACAGATAACTACAAGCTATGGTGCTGCCTGGGAGCCTTTCTGTGGTATTCTGGGCCCTGGGGGGTGTCTCTAGTTACTGAAGAAGCTCAGGCATGTGCATGAGTGGAGAGCTGCTGAAGGGGGAAAAATATATTCTGGGAAAATGTCACTGCACAGTTATTCTGTAAATTGTGCAAAAACACCACAGCTGTTGCTTGGGCTGCCTAGATGTGCTAACTCAACTAGAGGATTATTCTTTCTTCCCACGTCAGGGCCCTTTTCTCTTTCCTCAGGTGACAACAGCTGCTTTTGCTTTTTCATTCACTGGAAATGTATTGCTTTTTCCACGTCAGGCATTCCCAGGTTGGGGCTTCTGTATGTGAGCTGCTCCTGTAGCCTGTTGCTCAGCTTCTGTTGCCTCTCATCCGGGGAAGAGGGGAGCTGTTTCTTCTGCATTCCATTGGGTTTTTTATCTGACAATAACAGGCAATAACTTTTAGATCCCAATAGTATTAAACCTTGTCTTTTCTTGCAATATACCTACTATGGTTCTGTTTACTCATCTTGAGACTTTGATAGCTGGGAAAATATTCTCCTTTCTTCTTTGACTAGATTTTAATAAAAGTAGTGTCAAATACCAAACATTTTATGGCTGCTTTGTCTTGCAGGACCTTCTGGGGAAATAAAATTTCTCTTGTTCCTACCAGAGTTCTTGTATACCACTGCAGGTGGTCAGACATGGATCACAACTATCCTGTATGTTTTTTATAGATGGTTTTTGGCTGAATTAAAAAAATCTGACAAGGAAACTCTGTCAACTTTGCAGAGCTCAAAATTTGTTTGGAGTAATGCTGTCTTGAGCCGTTGGCCAGTATGGATACTGGGAAGATGGTTTCCAAAGATTATTTTAAGAATTGTTCTCCTGGTTCTCTGAACTTCAGGACAGCCCTGACGCAGTTATGGTACTAGCAAGCAGAGGAGCTCACTCATTCACTGCACACACCCGACTTGTGGATTAAGCCACCAGCTCCCATGCATGTTACCTACATCTGCCTTACCTTAGTGCTGTTGTCAGAAAATGCCCATCTCCTGCTGTGTTTTTTCTTTCCCTTACCTTCAGATGTGTTTATTAGGAAGCCTAATGTTTACCCACTTCAGCAATTGACTGCACTTTAATTTTTTTAGTCCTAAATGCCAGATTGCCTGTTTACAACTTAACCTTTTCTTGACCCGGTTCACAGCTTACTTTCTTGACTTATGGCCCTCAGCAGTTTTCACCACCATTTGGCTCCAGCTGTTCTTATAAAAAGAGACATTAAATTGCACCTTCCAGTCTGCCTTAGAGCTTGAGAACACTCTTCAGTTTTAATCATGTTCTCAATATTCTGTAGAAGAGACAGCAGCTCTTAAAACTTTGCAGTATAATGTGTTTTCAGGCCTACATTTATTGGAAGTGCTTCTATGGTGTTCTTACAGGGTTTAAAAAGCCACATGGGAGAGGATGAGTGAGATTTAAAACAGTGGTGGAGCTGAGCAAGAGGTATGATCATTATGAATAGGATAGGAGGAAAGGTGATAGGTCTTGTTCTGCAAATGCTGCCATCCTCCAGCTAGGGACTGTTACCATCTTGTGTCCCTTTTTTTTTGAGTCTCTCAGTGATTAGTTTGATCTGTCTCTTCTGTTCTCTAGTGCAAGAGAACAAGAGGGGTATAGCTTTTTAGTGCCACTTGTGACTGTACAGATCTTCATCATATTTCAAGTGTCTCTTTTTCCTACGAAAGAATGTTTAGTTATTTTTCATGCAGAAGCTGTTCCTTATTTTTGCTTGTCCTCAGCATCTTCCTCTGGACCACTTCTGCTTATACTAATGTGTTTTGAGAGGAGAGGACCAGGACTGCATGCAGTTCTTGAGATGTATTTTTGCTCTGTGATGATGGTTGCTTTTTCCTGTTCTATTCCTTTATGAGAGTTTTTGGGTTTGTTTTTTGTTTGTTTGTTTGTTTGTTTGAGGTGATATTTACTTGGAACTACTGGGTGTAACTGTCTGTTTTGAGTGACCTGGTCTAGTGGAAGTTGTCCCTGCCCATGGCAAGGGGTTTGGAGCTAAATGATCATTAAGATCCCTTCTAACCCAAACCATTCTATGATAGTAATCCCGAGTTTTTACTTCTCAGTAGCAATGGTCAGCTCAAACTCCTTCACTTTGTATGGAAAATTGTATATTTATGTGTGTGTGCCTGAAAGTTTATCCGAATGAGTTTCATTCATATCTACATTAAATTATTTGACAATGTAATATCCAATAACTGTGATTAACACTTTTATGCATTTCTTTCAAGTAAGCCCTCATCTTTATCTCCTTGAACAGTTTAATGTATTAACGATCATATTAATTGTTTCCCTGTTAACGACATTTACTAGATTACTTATAAGCATATGGAACTGTCCAGATCTTTCCTTTAATGGCAAGAAGCAACTGAGAGCTCTTACTTTGTTTCCTGTTCTCATATATAAATAAATAATTCATCTTTGAGATCTTCTCACTTCTCCTTTTGGCTGCCCAATTTCTTTCAGGACCTTACAGGTAGACATTAATTGAGCATCTTCAGGGAACTCAAGTGGGCTATATCCACCAAATCTTTCTCTGTCCTTTTAGTACTTTTTTTTTGGTGGAGGCTGCTGCCTGCAGAGGTTTGTTTGCCAGCTTACAAGTAACCCTATATTTTCTGTGTTTTGGTCCTCTGTATTCAGAGCTCTCTAAGCACTCAATGCTGAGCTGTGCAAGATGTGTGAGAGGCTTTCTGACTGAAAGGCCAGTTTATACATCTCAGAAAATGAATGGTTCCTCTTCCTTGTCCGTAGCTGGTGGAACTTGGTTAAATTCCCTTCTCCAGCTGGATAGCTTAAGACCTGCAGAAGGAGATGCTGGTATCCACATTCTGCAGTCCAGCAGGATTGTTTAAAACAGTGTCAGTGGGAGCAGTTCCAGGTTAGCCTCTGCAGCACAAAAGACCTACTGTGAGCCAGATCTGTGTCCAAGATGTATTCACATTATGCAAGAATTTCCTGTTCAAGATTACTGTTAATCAAACCAGACAACTCCTTTGCAGCAAAAGCTTTCTATAAAATTCATATTTAGGACATGGCGTAAGTTTACTCCATAACAACAGTTGTTGATGTTTTTAAATTTTATTTTTTTTTAAAGAGGATTAGGGAGTAAAAAGACTGCTTCTGGAAAGTGGAATGGCATTTAGCTCTTGTATGATCTCATCGTTATGCTTTTCATGATTAATACTTCATATTTTTACCAAAGGATGACTGTATTCATTTAACATTGAAAGTGGATTCTACAAGAAGGGGAACTTGTGATTTTATTTCAGAGGTGCCTTGTTGAGAGTGTAATGCATCCTGCATCGTAAAAGATAAACTCCTTTATTCTAACCTGATGAGTGTCATTGTCGTGGCTTTAAAAGCCACCACACAGCCTCTTGTTAAAAAACCTCATGGGCTGAGGCAAGGACAGGGAGGGTTCACTCACCACTTATGATCAGCCTGCAAGTGACTGGTGCTTTCCTCTTTCTGCATTGAAACATTGAATTTCAGTGAATAAAAGTGATGGGTGACTGCTACGTGGAGAGCAAAATAACCACCGAACTTTACTCAAAGGCACGAGTTTTCTCTGTCGTATGATTAAGAATCCTCTAATTTAGAAAATGCATTTAACTTCTCAAGTATCTTCTCATCAGGCTTTGTTGAACAAAGCAACTGCCACTTTCCTAGAAGGCTTTTTCCGTGCTGCATTTCTGTTCTGTGCTCTGGCGGCTGGCAGTTGTGCAATTGCCGACCAAGCGGCTTTCCTTGCACCCGCCAGCCTGTATTCCCTTCTCTGAAGCACTTATTTTAAAAATCTCAGAATCACAGAATCACAGAATGTTAGGGATTGGAAGGGACCTTGAAAGATCATCCAGTCCAATCCCCCTGCCGGAGCAGGAACACCTAGATCAGATCGCACAGGAACGCATCCAGGTGGGCTTTGAATGTCTCCAGAGAAGGAGACTCCACAACCTCTCTGGGCAGCCTGTTCCAGTGCTCTGTCACCCTCACTGTGAAGAAGTTTTTTCCCGTATTCAAGTGGAACCTCCTATGTTCCAGCTTGAACCCATTGCCCCTTGTCCTATCACTGGATGTCACAGAGAAGAGCCTGGCTCCATCCTCCTGACACTCACCCTTCACGTATTTATAAACATTGATTAGGTCACCCCTCAGTCTCCTCTTTTCCAAGCTAAAGACACCCAGCTCCCTCAGCCTTTCCTCATAAGGGAGATGCTCCATTCCCTTCATCATCCTCGTGGCTCTGCACTGGACTCTCTCCAGCAGTTCCCTGTCCCTCTTGAACTGAGGGGACCAGAACTGGACACAATATTCCAGATGAGGTCTCACCAGGGCAGAGTAGAGGGGGAGGAGAACCTCTCTTGACCTACTGAC
>WKFP01014159.1:394015-425766 GCA_011057875.1 Pterocles orientalis
GCTGCCCCCCGCGAAAAAGGCTCGGCCTGTTGACAATGATACTGCCCCCCCCCCCGAAAAGGCTCGGCCTGTTGCCAGCTAATAATCCCCAGAAACCGCACAGACGATTCCCCCAGAAAGGGGGGGAAAGGGGGAAAGGGGGTGCACCGCTCCCGAAGGCACTCACGGAACGGAGATAACAGCCCAAGCGTCCCAGCCCGAGAGCTGACCGAAGCAGGAAAAAAAAAACAGCTAACGATCCTCCGGGAGAGGGAGGATGCCAAAACTCACGGAGCGGAGATAAACGAGTGTCCCGGGCCGAGAGCTAACGGCGACCGTGGGGGGAGGGGGGGAAAGGCCTTGGGAGAGCGAACGCAGGCTCCCCAAAGCGAGACGAATCCGGGAGTGAAAGGACAGCTCTCCTGGAAGAGTCCTCTCCTGTATACTGGGTATGACGTGCATGGGATGGAATAATTGGTCAGTCTGCTTCTCAATCTTTACCTAAAAGCAAATCCCAGGCTAGAAGCCAGACTGTCTCTTCCCCCCCAAAAGGCTGAATGTATGTCCTTGAGAACAAATAGCAACATCCTAGCAATAACTATAAACGTTCTTCTCTTATCAATTCTCTCCTGAGCAGGAATCCAAAACATAGCTTCTTGCTAGCTGTTTATGAATAGAAGGGAAAAGGAAAAAAAAAAATTAACTCTGCTCTGCTTAACCCACGACACTGCATTACAGCAGCTTAGTGGCCTTATGTTTGCAATCTCATCTCACTTCTTAGTTCAACATTTCTCATACTGACACTTTTGCAGTGTCATGTTGCTATACATGGTACATGCTATAAATAGTCACAAATCTAGCATGAGTGGAGTGTAGCTTAGTATAATGAAATGAGGGGAATACTTTCCAGGCAACTGCTGATGTTAGAAAAGTATCTGCCGCACATAGAGCAGAGAGAGTAAACCAACCCGGCAGTGTTTCAGATTTAGCATGGGGTGAGGGGAGTTGTGATCATGTGAGATGCTGACTGCTCTGAACTTACAGTAGCTACCAGTATTTTGCACATCCCAGGAAGTACTCAGCATCCACATACTGCAGCATCTGCCTCTTTGCTTGTAAATCCAGTGAGCTGGAAAATGTGAAGTCACTGCGGGTCTCTAAAACACTTCCTAATATAAATTATTTTTACCTCCTCATTAGGAGTTTTAAAATGTGACTTTGTGATCTCTCTTTATTGGCTGTGCTCCATGTTTCCAAATTATACTGAAAAATGCTAGAAATACATTTTTATACATTTCTTTTTTGTGTTAGTCTTTTGCTTGAAGTCTTGTGCAATTAATAAGGAGACGATGAAGTCACTACTATAATTTGTCCACCTGAAACGTCAGTACCTAGTAGAACTGTAGCACAGCATTAAATACCTTTTCTAGAACCCGAGGCTCATTGTATGTACCTTAATTTACATCTCACATCCTGTAAACAAAACCTTGTCATCACTTTGCTGCTTAAATAATAGTAGTACACCAGCTGGTTGCTGCTTTTCTCTCTCTGCAGCTTAACAGAGCGTAACTTTTGCCTGTGAAAGAAAAATTTTAATATAATTAGGTTAGGTTAATATGAAAAATAAGAGTCTGAAGGATTAGGTGATGCCAGAGTCTTGCTTTGAATAATAACTTTCAGAGATTGTGTAGACATAAGCATCACATTTTCTTTTTCTGCATATTGATTTTGATTTCATGAAATCAAAATGACATAAAAACAATCGGTGAATGATTTTGTTTATCTCATTTCAGTAAATTGAAATCACAATGAATTTAAAAGGAATAATTACAGTCAGTTAATATTTTATGCACAATGAGGCAATTATTTATCATGGCTTTCAGTTAGACTGGGAAGTTATTGAAGTTGCTGTAAATACAGAGTGCTGAATTCTTGATTTACTTGCATGTATGTACATCTGATGCTCCTCAAATGTCAGCATACCATATGCTATTGTGTATAAATAGCAATCTGCAATTTATACATCACAAGTCACAGACACAGCAAGTGGGACCTCCGACGGCAGGGCTGGGGTTTTAGGGGATGGCTAGTGCACGGATTTTGCAGCTGTAAGTACCATCTGTTTTGACACAGTCTGGGACTGCTTCACACTGGTGGTCAGGAATCCCCGTAACTCAGTGCACTTGGACTTAAGCCAGTTACATTTGCTAGTAGTAGAAAGCAACCAGTGGCCGTGTCTCTTTCTCAGCTTAACTTCTGAATTCCTCATAAACAAAACTTTGATCCTTGTGGTTCTGAATGAGCACTATGTGCTTGCTCAGTGCATCGTTGTATGAATATTGTGTGTGCCTGTAACAGAAGAGGGGACTGCTGACTGTCACTCCAGGGCTCCTATAACGTGAACTGTTTGTTATGAAAAATCCTCAGCTTATGTATCTTTTGTTAGAGAAGTGTTGGATAAACTAGATTGTGCCAGTGTCCTGGATTTCTGCTTTGGAGATCTGTGTTTCTTTTCTTTCATCCCCTCCAGACTATTCCTCTCACCCATGTTCCAAAGGCGATTTGTTGGGGAACTGGCTCTTTGATGAATTTATTTTTTTTGTCTGTAAGCACAGTGGTAGCATTGTGGATTTGTTAGAAATGTAGAACGGTGGATTAAGTGAAGTTCTCTACCATTCCTTTAAAAAGACCTGGAGACCAGGTTTGCTTGCTCAGTTTGGCCACACGTAAAAAGCAAGGAGGGATGCAACCCTACAAATGTTCCTTCTTCTATTTAACCTGTTGCTTACCACTTATTTCTCCAGTTTTGGAGCTCACATCCTGGATCCCCTGTTAATTTGAAAGGCAATCATTTCTGACAGTCGTGCACTTTTAAAATGCCAGTATTTGATTATGAAAAACTGTTCTTTTACACCAGAAAAAAAATCACTTTTGGTGAATATGCTGGAAACAGTCATTCTTGGGGGAATTATTTGTCTGCTGTAGAGTTTGCTACCAACTGGATGCAAGTATCTTGATTACACAACAAAGTGATGATATTGTCAGCTTTCCCCAGAGGCACGCATTCCTCTGCTTTGTATATTATTTTCCATTTAGAGCAACACACTCCTACCAGAATTGCATTTCAGGGTTCTGCACATCCTCTTGGTTTTGATCCTCCTGAACAACTTGGGATTTTGAAAATGTTTCCCTCATATGAATTTATGTCCAGCAACTTATTTTTAGGTTCTATAATGATGTAAACTGATACATCTTTTGTTCCAAATTCTTCCATTTTTGAGAGGTAAAATAGTGGAACAACTACACCTGGCTGGAGCAGCTGACTGGATTTCTGCATTTTCAAGCTGGGAACCATTAGGTATTTGTTCCAGTTTTCTATATAAGTTGCAAAGATACATTTGCATTAACACAACCTTCATGTCAGCGTATCATTCAAAGACAGAATAGGATCTGTTTGCCGTAGCTCAGTGTCACTCTAAGTGGACTGGTTCTGGCCACATACGTAGAATTTGAGAGGCAGGATTGAGCAATGTGCACTCATCTTACCTATGTTTATGTAAAGTGGGTTTTAAATGAAAAATGAAGATAAATACATTTAAAAGTGGAACATGGAAATGGAAATGTAAATATTGCCTAGTTAGGCAGAAAAATGTTATACCTGACAAAATTTTGACCTTGGAGTACATCAGAGTAATTCAAAGAAAAGCCAGAATATAGCTGTAAGCCCATTTCACTGAACCAAGTCGTTCTCTGGATGAGTTGGGAAGGTTTTTGTACTCACAAGGATGGACTTTCTAGATTAATTAAGAATTTCTAACAGCTTGTCAGGTGGAGGGAGAGAGAGGTTGTCAGGCTTTTTAGTATGACTTTGAAATCAGACATTGTCCGAAAACTAACGCCCGCTCCCCAGGCCTGTGGATGTTGAGTTCTGAGCAGTAACAGTTTTGCTCCACAGAGCTCCTCTTTCTGGGCTGCGCTCCTTGCCCATGTAGATATAAACTAGCTCAGCTGGAGGAGGTACCTGGCATATTGCAAGGAGTTGAGAGAGGACCTGACCTGAAGAGGTTTAAGAAGAGCTTGTACTTAAATGTGGAAATTAAATATGGAATTAATTTTGAGGTTAGATATTTACTGAACGTGGAAAAATTGTATCATACCGTCTATCTCTATGTAATCTCCCAGCAATGACAAACCCTTTTCTCAGAACTGATGTGCTAGTATCATCAGTGGTACCGAAGGCAAAATACGGATGCTTTAACTTCATAAATTAATAGGTGGTTTACTTTTTTTTCCCTAATCAGTCTATATTTTTAGCTCTGTTCAAAAGTGTGGGGATAAAATTAATTCTTGCCACGTGGCAGGGGACAGTCAATTGGGGGGAAATTAGTTCCAGCTTTTGACAAATACATTGTAAGGAAGAATTATTTGCTTAATAAAACTAACGATTACTTCATTTGCAGTGCTGTTTGACTTTAAACATCTAGTGTGAATATGCCAGGAATGCAAGATCAGGTCTCCAAATGTACATGGAGGAGTTTATAGACTAAAGAAAACTGGAGCGCGACATCATGGGGAAGTTACACCAGTATAATCCAAGGTGTAAAATGTCGCACAGAAACTACTATGAAATAGCTTCAAATTTAAGTTGACATATCCCTCTTCCACTTGGTCTTGTAACAATGCCTCTAGTCTTGTACAATAGGTATAGTTTCTTATTACATTATATGAGAGGTTTTTAAAAACTATAAAAGGTTATTTTAAGTTCCGTGGAACAATTCCTTCCAGGAGCATGTGGATGTGATTATTTCATGAGCTCCAAGGCTGCTCATTCTTGCACTGAAAAATCAAGCTTTGCCACAGGTCTTCGCTCTCAAAAAAGTGTTGTACAACCTACAAGATTTCACAGGATAAGAAATAAGTTTTCATCTTTACCAAAGTTTGTTTGTTCCTTTGACCTTCCTTTTCAATCTAACTTTCTGTGTTGTTAAGAATAAATTGTCTGATGAGAGGGTAACGGTTGCTGTAACCTGTTCCTGGTTTATGTAGACTTTTGCAGGTTCTGAGTTGGAAACAAGCTGCTGAAAATGGACTAAATGAAATCATCATAAGGTGGCCACTGAAGGGGAATAGGATATTGCTTAGTTATCATTTATTATTTGTCAACCGTGATGATGTTTCAGGAAGGACCCTTCAGGGATCTGCCCTTACAGTATTTGTTAATAGGTTGCTAGACTTTCCATCCCTCTCCAGAAGTCATCTGTCTGAACTGAATTGAGACACGAAACTACCAATATACAGAAGAATGGCTTAATTTGTGACACTGGACCTGCAGTATATTTGGAAAACAGAAAATGAACAGTTTGAGAAGGTTGCTCAGTACTCAAAATGCTCTTGAAAAAAACAGAAGATTAAGGAGAGAGAAAACACACGGCTCTCTAAGGAGACAGGTGTGGGGAAGATTAATAGTTTATGTGAAACGGATGAAGAAAATAATTGGCCAGGCAGCTGTATGGCACATGGGAATCTGGGCAATGCATCATGAATGCATCATCCTTCTGAGCCTGTTGAAATCTGGAAGGTTGATGTGGTTTCCATGAAACATAGGTGGGAAGGACTCCACTTCAGCTACTGCTGGTGAGGCACAGTGGTGTGTGGTGCTCAGTTTGGAGTGTTGTGCTTTAAGAGAAATACACACAGATTGGAGAAAATTTAAAGGAAAACCTAGGAGGAACTGTGAATATTACTAAGGTTGTGACTAGGAAGAAAGGGATGAATTTTGAACAAATGCATGTGAGAAATCCATGCAGGAAGAGTGGAGAGCTCTCATTCTTCACAGTCACTAGAAGAGAGGCAAGAAACAGATTCTCATATGAGTGGGGGAAGAGGAAAAATTTAGAAATGTGATCTGGTGAACACTGGAACAGGCAGCTGTCCTGGAAATGAAGAACAGGGCAGACAGGCACATTGGAGATGGTTTAAGTGTACTTGGAGAGAGACAAGAGAGCTCATCCAACTCCGTTTCTCATTCTATGCATTCTTGACTGTTGCAAAATCATGTATCTCCACCAAGCAACCCTTTCTCTCTGGTGTACTTGACCACTGCAGCCCCGTGCAAGTTTGCACGGTGAGTTCTGTTCCAGGTGCGTCTTTGCTATCACGGTTCCTCCTGGAGCTGGGAGGAACCAAGGTCAATAGGGTAACTCAGCCTGAGAGAAACATCTGAGGATGTTTACAGTGTGGAAGATGCTCTTTTGTAGGTATTACTTTTTCTGGGACTTTGTCTGCGCCCAGGGCCTTAGAAAGCGAATGGTCCTGTTGTAGCCTGCTGTCCTGGGTAACCCCTTTTCCTAGTCTCCTCTAAGGGCACACAGCCGTATCTGCCGTCTGTCTGTCAAACTCACAAATCTCTCCTTGAATCAGCCTGCAACGTTCCCCTGGTAGACGCCTGTCAGCTGCTTCTGTTCCCGTTTGCAACATAGACTGCAGCTGCTACGACCGTTAAGCTCCCACTTTCCCCAGTCTCTGTAAAAGGAGTACTTCATCGGCATGCACAAAGTTGATGGTATTGTGGTAAAAATGTGAAGCCTATACCAACATTGCACTTAGTAAAATATGTACTACCCATGCAACACTGTTATGGAAGAGATGCTAACTAAGTGACATTCTGTACTGCGTGTAAATGCTTCTCACACACATTATTTTGCATCTAACATTTTGACAAAAATGCTTTTCATTTTTCTCAACAATACTGACTTTTCAGAGCCTAAACAGAGTTTGGTTTAATTCTTGCCTTAGTTTTGCTAAAAACCTTCGTGGTGACAGCAGACCACCACAAAGGGCCGTTTTTGGTTGTCAGATAAGAATCTGAAGTTTGATTGTTATTTACCAAAATTTTATTTTCAATTTTGTTAACATGAGGTGCTCGGTACAGGGCTCACTTTAAAAAGGGCACACCTGCAATACCTTAGTAGAAGGTGCAGTTGAATGGAGTTTTGCTTTAAGCATGGAAAATGGTTCAACCTTAAAAAGTCTGTGCTGGGGTCTGGACATCAAGCGCCCCGTGTTAGTGTGCATCACTAAAATAACAAAAATGCAATACTGTTTTCTCTCTCTGGTTCCGAAATTGGAGACTGCATATTGCTGTCAATGCCAGAAGGAACAGAGACTCAACCCTTGTTTTAAGCCATATATTTTTAAAGGCTCTTTTTTCCCCAGATGTATGTATTAATTGGGAAACAAACTGGGGAAAAAAAAAATCCTTTGAAATAAGCCAGATTCCTAATGGAATAAGAAAACTCCCTCCAGTGCATTTTCTCCCTCTGTCAACTTTTATAGTTCTGTTTCTGGCACATATCTTTTAAGATTTCTTTAAAGATTGTTAAGAAATTTTCTCTTATATCAACAAACAATTTTCAGAGCCTGAGCAAAGCTTTAATAAAAAACATCTTGCACAGAAGATTGGTAAGCACGGAGGGAAAAGGGCAAAAGAGGTTGCAGGGAGGCAAGCACAGGGCTGCTTTGTAATTTGTTTTTTCCTTGCTAAGATCAGCAAAATGTAAAGCTGCATTTCAGACTTGTAAACAATTTTTTCAAGAAAAGAAGTGCTTGTATAGGGCACGTGTGTGTAAAGACGTGTACTGAGAACTACAATGAGTAACTTCGTTTGCCCTTGCAGGGTTGTGTTTATTAAGGTTATGCGGTCGTTGAGTTGCCCTGTCTCAGCCTGACTCAGCCTGTTAGCTTCTGCTCGGTAAATGGTGAAGAAAAAAAATTGAAGGAAACCCTCAGAGGTTCAGACAGTATTATAGGAAGCCCCTCCCAACAATACTTGAAAAGTCTGGAAAATGTACAGTAGACCAAGTGTTTTGCTGAAGCTTTAAATGCTAGCAAAAAGCTTTCCAAGTCTCTACTGGCAGAAAGCTCCTGGACTCACCTGCTATATTTTCTTTTCCCCTTAGGGGTGTACAACGAACGGTAAGCGGGAATACCTCTGTACAGAGTTCAGCTGGGCTACCAGCAAAATTCCTGTCTGAGAGCAAATTGCATTGTGGGCTCAGCAGACCAGTAATGCTCTCTCGACTCTCTTGTTTAAACCTAATGACAACACTAGAGTCTTTTTCCAAAATACTTTTGGGTGGGGAGACAGTGTGCATGTGGATGTGTCTGTCTGGAAGCCCATGCCTCGAAGGTGGAGGGAGCAAGTTTCACATGACACACCTTCAGGACTGAAGGTAAAGGAAATCCAGGATGCACATCTGGAACTGCTATACTCATGAGAGAATTAAGAGAGCACGAAGCAAGCAAGGAGCATACCCATAAAACTGAAGGTCAAACCTTTTTTAGCTCTAGGCCCAAGTTAAAAACCATATTTTGGTAATTCATTACGCACCCAGAATGTCTAAGGTATTGATTATTCACAGAGTGCCCAGGAGTGAGGAAGGAATGGAGATTAGCTGTATTAGCTTGGTGCTTTGATCACAGGGGCTGGGGGGAGGGAATCATGGAGTATTAAATGGTTTTTATACTTAAGTAGGAATGGAGAGTAGGGAAGAATGTAACCTTGCAGAGATTTTTAGGTGTTTTCAACAATCTCTAACTAAAAATATATGTTTTCAAAATATGCTGGGAGACTGTCTTACAGGAGGTAATCATTTCCACGGCGCTAAAAGTTGTTTGTAGCAGATGTTAAAAAATGAAACTTAATGCTTTTGATTTTAGTTCCATCTATTTTACAGTGTAGAAACATGTGTTTGTTCTGTGGGTTTTATTTATATCATTTTGCTCTCAAGAAAAGAGCAAAAAGTAAAGGCTCCAAGTCTGACACATCTTCTGCACATGTTTAACTTCAGGCACTGTCGTTGGTTTCGGTGGTAATGTGAGGGAGGTCAAACATATTGTAGGTCCTTGCAAAAATTAATCTAGGGGACTGTTGCCTAAGTTGTCTGTGGAGTCAGTGCTTGTCTGCAGGAGCCTGGGTGCTGCTGGTGTTTTGTTTTTTTTATTCTCCAGCTGTAAATCTCATTTTTAAAATACCGGAGTATACCAGATGCTTTACAAATAACACTCCTCAATGCAATTATTTGCAATAGCTGCCAGGGGGGTAATAGGAGGTCTCAAAGGGGAGCAGTGTGTCTGCAAAACTCACTCTGCGTTGATATGGTTCTTGCTCAAAAATACACAAATCCCTGGGTTAGGTCCACGTAGCCGTAGCATAGCCTCAAGTCCTTGAAGAAAATGTTTTTCCTGTCACTTGCTGAAATACTGAGTTTCTGTCTGAGTAAAATGAGATAGAGAGGAAGAGGGGAGGGGATGGTTAATGTAGGCTTTTCCTTCACAGTGTGAGATGATGATTTTGATCTCTCTGCAACTGAACTAGGTGATCTTGGGCAAGCTGCTGGACTTTGTGTCTTGGGTTTTTCGGCTAAATAGCTGTGCCTCTCTCCCCTGCAAACATGCTGTGAAAATGCAGGCCTGTGGTTGCTACTGTCATAGCTACGAGATCAGAGCATGCCTGTGCTGGGCTAAGTAAAAGCTCAATGGGGAAATTCGTCTAAACTGTACTTAATTTAAAAACTCTGCCTAAACCCAGATTTGGGCAGCTTTGTTGAATGCATTTCTGTCTCTGCCTTGCTTACCCCGTATCTATGCTGTCACAGTCACAGATCTGTAGAGTCTGTGTTACTTAAGGAGATGGCTTTGCACGCTTGCCTGAAATGTCTGAAGTGATAGCAGAAGATGTGACATGGAGGAAAGCTTGCTGCTCTAAAACCAGTTCTTATTCCATTCTGATATTTGTTATTCTACTGGGCACTAACTTGTGGTTCCTGTATTCACCTCTGGATGGTGTTTTCTCTCATGAAGAATTTCTGTTGAGATCAGTGCTGAGCCGTCAGAGATGGTAGGAGTGTGCTCAGCAGCAGCATTCATCTCTCATCCACTGATTGCATCCTGTCTAGTGTACTGCTGAAATATCTCGGGGTCTTTAAATGTATTGCCCATGGCGTTTGCTTGACTATCGAAATTATATTGTAGTTGTCTTCCAGTCTTTTACTTGCTTTGCCTGGAGGGCTGGGAGCAGGTGTGGAAGTGACTCATAGGCAGCAATGTCAGCACAGAGGGAAAACAGTTGAAATAATCTTACAGCAAAGGCAACCTTTCCTAGTAGCAGGGGCCCTTTATTTTTGTGCCTGTTTTTTGACAGTAAAGTGAAATAAAGAAGGTAAATAAGTAGCAAGTTGTTCTGTGTGAGTTTTTTGGGGTTGACTCTTATCAAAAAGAGCATGTAGATACTGTGCAACAGCTCTGCAACAAGTTTCTAGGCGTGCTGTTTTTTCACCACGTACTTTTCTGGGCTTATTCTTCCAGATTCAACTGAAGTTCACTTTAGTCCATTGGAAAGGATTGCTTTCTGCATGCACATGAAGAGGCACAGCCAAACCCCCTTCAAAAGCAGTCACTGGGCTCTTGGTTCAACTGCTCCCAGTTTGCATGAATGAAAAATTAACTTCTTAAAAGACACAATGAAAATAAGTGTGTGGGGTTGTGCTTTTCCCATCTGCCCACGTCTGGTGAAGGAGGTAGCAAGGTGCTGTGCTGTTCAGAGAGCTCTGCATCCCCCCACTGCTTACTGAAATTGTGTGTTTTGTCTTCCAGACTCCGACCTGAGCATGCGGACGCTCAGCACACCCAGTCCAGCATTAATATTTCCACCAAATTCCCCCGGCTTCCAGAATGGCAGAGGGTCGTCTACGTCTTCATCCTCAGTCACTGGGGAAACTGTTGCCATGGTCCACTCGCCGCCTCCAACCCGTCTCACTCATCCTCTCATCCGGCTGGCATCCAAGCACCAGAAGGAACAGGCCAACATAGACCGGCTGCCCGACCACTCCATGATCCAGATATTCTCCTTCCTGCCCACCAACCAGCTGTGCCGCTGCGCCCGTGTGTGCCGCCGCTGGTATAACCTCGCCTGGGACCCCCGACTTTGGAGGACTATTCGCCTGACCGGCGAGACAATCAACGTAGACAGGGCTCTGAAAGTGCTGACCCGGAGGCTTTGTCAGGATACACCCAACGTATGTCTCATGTTGGAGACGGTAATTGTTAGTGGCTGCAGGCGGCTCACAGACAGAGGACTCTACACCATTGCCCAGTGCTGTCCAGAACTCAGGAGGCTGGAGGTGTCTGGCTGTTACAACATCTCCAATGAGGCAGTCTTTGATGTTGTGTCACTGTGCCCAAACCTGGAACACCTGGATGTGTCAGGTAACAGGAAATATTTCAGTATGGATGTCTCTTGATTGCAAAAGCCTCATGCTTGTCAAACCCCTGGCCTGCAACTGCATATTTTCCCTTTCTGTGTTGTCTTTTGAAGCAGGAATGCCAGTCCCCTAACACAGTGCTGGTGAGACAGGCACCATGAGAATCTCAGTGCCCAAATGCCAGCAGCACCTCTGGAGAGGCCAGGCCTTGTGCAATGGAGATGAGCTAGCAGAGATGGCCCGCTCAAGTAGAACAAGTATTTTTGTAGATTTTTGCATAAAGCACCCTTGCAAGGTGCTACATCACACGGTGAAGGCTAGTTACTTCAGCAAAATTTGGGTTATCTTTTTAATACGTGTATGTAAAATTTACACGTAGGTTAAGGTTATATATATGTAATGTGTATATTGCTAATCGGATAAATGACTTGAGAAGCAGCTCAATATCAGTGCTAGGCTTTTGTCTGGGTATAAATATCAATTGTCATCCCTAGCTAAACTTCAAGGTCTCTGTGTTTCCATTTCTATTTTAACAAGACTTAGCTAGCTTGGACTTTTTTTTTTTTAATAGTGTATATATTTGCTTTGTGTCTTTCTTCTTTTCCTTTCACCCCGTTACAGTGTATCACTGCAGCTGTTTAGATCAGTAGAAATGTTTTAGACAATTTTCCTCAGATCTGGGAAACCAGGTGTTTTTCCCTAAGCTCAGTCACACAGAATTTCCTGTCTGCAAATAGGTTGGCACTTAATAGAAAGGATGCAGCCAAGCAGAGTACTGAAGTAAATTTGATGTTCAATTCTTGTTTTGTGATCTCACTTGTTATCAGTCTAATATTGTTATTAACCAGCTGGGACAGATTTCCCATTGCAGAGGTACTAATGGCGGCAGGCAGGACAAAGTAGGGATAGGAAGCAATGCTGTTGAGTCACTGCTACCCAGATAAATTGATTTTTCCAAGGCTGCATATCTGGTGTACACTGATGTGCTTTCTTTTTTCTGCCTTTTTTTTTTTTATGATTTATCCACCTTTCACGATTCCAAGGATCGCAGAATGTCATGGAAGTCATCAAAACAAATAGCAACAAATCAGAATTATTCACTTGTTGTGATCACTCTCTGAAACCACCAGGTGACAAGACGTCTCTGTGGGATTCCATGGGGGTCCTGTCCCATGGAGTCTGTTCACAGTGACCTCACATATGAATTGCTATCAGTGCATATTGTAGATACAGTACATCAGTCAGAATTCATATGAATTACATATGAATAATGTCAGTACGTGCTGACATTAGTTCTGGATTGCTAACCACACATTGAGGTTGAAGCATCTCCAGCACCAGGAGAAAATGTGTATCTCTGTATGATTTAGGCCTAGAGCTACATGTCGCTTTGAAGATTGGCTGGATTCCTGGCGTATTTATGCTTTTCTTACTGCATTCTGGTGGTATGGAAAGCTGGGTGGCTCAACTGTCCCAGGCCTGGAGAGACATGACCGCTAGAATTGATGAGCTGTGGGTGAGCTGCCTTGGCACACCAGTGTTAGCTGACACCCTGAGTGCACCTGGGGTCTTGTGGGTGGCTGAAAATGCTTTGGTCCACAGCTCCTACTGGTAGATATGCTGTAGACCAAAGGTGACTTTTTCAAAAGCAGGGGAAATGAAAAGATTATACCGGGTCTTGAAATGGGTTCTTTTGGGGTCTGTTTTTGTTTGTGGTTTCTCCAAGCCTATTGCTTTCAGGCCTAGAAGGTGGTATCTGTTCCCAAGAGCTCATCACTTTGGTCCAAAGTGTGTAGAGGGCAAGGAAAATACCTGTCTTCCTGGAATAGTGTGCCATCAATGGGACAGGAAAGTAATTTTAATCTCACATTTTTATAAGTTGTTCCTTTCTCTTTTGAGCAGGGGAGGGAAAAATCCTGGCTTTGAACATGCTCAGAAGTCAAGGTGTTTGGCTTCAGACGTGGCTTTTGCTGCATGTGTCTGCATATGAATTGAGGATAATTGATCTCTGGGGTCTTGTTTTGAGTCCACTTTTTTCATTCTGATGTGAGTAATTTTGGAGGATGTTTTGGAAGCAGGATTCCGTTTCCCCCTCCTTCTGTCTGTAGTTAGGAGGACAAAGCTTGCACCTACATGCTCAAGCACTTCTCAGGACTAAAGTGGTCCACTGGTTTGGTTTCATACTAACAGAGAAGTTAGGTACATGTGCTGGGGGATAACGCTATGTTTGTAGCTAGTTAATTAAAACCCAGTTCACAGTTATACATATAGTTGAATCCCTCTCCCCCTTGGATGGTTTCTTGGCAGCAATAACGTACCAAAATCTTTAATGTCAAAACCAGATGTTCATATTAACTTTAAGAGTTTTCCACAATGTAAGTTCTGTCACTCTCGGCATCAACTTTGTGGGCAGGTCTGAGATATCTCTAGAACTTGGTTGAGCTAGACTTCAATTTATTATCTATCACACTAGCCAACATTTTTTTTCAATCTGTTTGGAAGTTTCTCCTCTCTTTTAAAAAATAGTTATACTTACTTTATGGAAAATCCTGTTACAAGAGCGTTGTTTTTACATTTTTTAATGTTTAGGACAGAAAAATTGTTGCAGACCCAGGAACCTGTCATTTTGCCTAAAAAACAGGCAGCTCTATATCAACATTGACTCTTTTTCTGGTGAAACCATTTTGAATATCCTTCCCATGAAATATTTTACAGTGTAGCCAAAGTAACTAGACAAGGCAATGCTGAGCTTGTCAAAACAGTGATCACACACTGATGTATGTGACTCCAACCCTGCTGTGGGACTTCTGATCCAGTCGCTTTCTAATTGTGGTCATTAAAGTGTTCCCCCTTCTTGGATCCTCAGCAGACAGAACATGCTCCTCAGCATCGTGAACCCTTCATTCTTACTTAGCCAGATTTTAAAATTTAATTGAATTCTGGTCAGCATGAATATCCAGACTGACTGCTTAATCCAGCAACCTCCTTGGGCAAATGGAATAACAACAGCAACAGCTACGTCAGGTCCAGAAGAACTCTGCCTGGGTGCCAGCTTCTTCTGTAGAAACTCAGCTCAAGGATGGGGACCTCCTGTGGTGCATCTTGTATCACCTATTCCAAAGAACATATTAGAGGTGAATTTTTTACACCATTAGTTTTGTACTGCTTCTCTTTAGAAAAATCACTTAGCATTATTGAGCATGTATGTGGTACTTATTTAAAGGCAAACTTATTTCCAAAGATTGCACCGTAACATAGGTGGATCAGCAGCACAGTCTGAAGAGGAAATTGCAGCATTCAGTTTTAGGAAGATGTTGTTCATTGAACAAAGTGCTTTGCTTCAAGGTCCCAGAGCTTCTGCATGATCTGTGGACAATTTGCCCATTTCATTGTGTGAGGCCCAAGGTAAAATTTGCATCTATTCAAATAACTTTGAAACCTAATTTAACAATCCAGCTTTAAATTCAAATGTTGAATGTAGAAATCTAATTGCAGGTGGAAATGTGTTTCAAGTCCATATTCCATGCTTCTTGCAGCATTTGTGCAAGCCCACTGGATTATCTGAAGGGATTTTTTTTCCTTTTTGTTTTCAAGAACTGCAGCATATTCATGCCTTCCACCAAACCCCTGAATGAGAACCTGTTGTATCAAGTGGTATGGGTTTAGGTCATTCAAGATTTTGAGATGGTCTCCATACATCGTCATGTCATGCTCTTTAGTTCCAGACTACAGGATTTGTGCAGCATTTCTGATACATGGAGCTCTAAGGTTGTCATTCTAATTTTTATAGCTTTTCATGGGTCATTTCATCCTTGTTGGCCAGTGTTTCAGCAATACAGAAAAAGTTCTTTTTATCCCTACCTGAGGGCACCTCTTTAGGCATAAGCTGAAGAATTTGTCTGAGTAGACATTTACAGCTAAAACTGTTGGGCCTTGATCACTAACAGGTAGACTCTCCCTACATCCTTGCAGATGTTTCTAGCTACGCTAAAGTAATGTGCCCAGCTGGACTGGGCAGAGATAAGAATTTCCCTTCAGAAGTTCAAGACTGCCAGTTTGGGGTGCAGCAGAAGCAACACTTTCCAAAAAAAAGCTTTCATTCACCACCATCCACAGAATGGAGATTAAAAATGGAGGAAGTATGTGAGCATATTTTTCCCTTTAATCTAGTTCTTTATCAATCCCTGCAAGGATCTGGTGTTTCTCCTCTAGTCTGGTTACTTCCATTCATGGCCAGACTTTCTCACTTGGAACAGTCCTTTTCTGTGTCTGTCCATGTCCTCCCATGCCCCTACCAGTCTGTTGCCTCCTGCTGACTCTTCCCATTCTCCTTAGGTTACCTGGATCTCCACCCTTTTGCAAGCACATAGTCTTGCCATAGTTTTGTATCCTTCACACATTGCAGGCTTGGGGCTGGATTCACATCTGTTCTCCAAATGCTTTCTGGAGGGTGGGTGGGGTTTGTCTTTTTTTAATGGGGTTGGATGGTAGGAGAGCCTCTGATGTTGGTTTACAAACTCGGCCAGTCAGCAGTGAGACTGCCTCTGAGCAAAAAGCTGCATTCATTGTCACTCAATACCGTTTTCTCAAATTGTCACTGGGTTCACATTGCAGTAACAGAACATAGACTGTCCCTTGATAAACCTAGGACCATCGTTTTACGTTTGGGATATGGACAAAATCGGTCTGTTGTTCTGCTGGTGCTCAAAATCCCAAAGCAACCTCACTGACTCCAATGGAGTTTGTTATTCCCTCTGGTATAGGGACACATCACAACAAATCCAGACTAGTCAGTCAGGATGATTCTGCTCTTGCAACATGAAGGTATCTTCATCACATCCGGCATGCAATATCGCGCCCACCTTTCTGGTGTTGTGTGATTTGTTTTTACTGCTCACTTAAACTGGCTGTGTTTTTCCACTTAGGCTGCTCCAAAGTAACATGCATCAGTTTGACTCGTGAAGCCTCCATCAAGCTGTCTCCCTTACATGGGAAACAAATCTCCATTCGCTACTTGGACATGACAGACTGCTTCGTCCTGGAGGACGAAGGACTACACACCATTGCCGCTCACTGCACTCAACTGACCCACCTGTACCTGCGCCGCTGCGTCCGCATCACCGACGAGGGTCTCCGCTACCTGATGATTTACTGCACGTCCATTAAGGAACTGAGCGTGAGCGACTGTCGCTTTGTCAGTGACTTCGGCATGCGGGAGATTGCCAAGCTGGAGTCGCGCCTCCGATACCTTAGCATCGCTCACTGCGGCCGGATCACAGACGTGGGCATCCGTTACATAGCCAAATACTGCAGCAAGCTGCGCTACCTCAATGCGCGGGGCTGCGAGGGCATCACGGACCATGGTGTGGAGTACCTCGCCAAAAATTGCACAAAACTCAAATCGCTAGATATTGGCAAGTGCCCTCTGGTCTCAGATACCGGCCTGGAGTTTCTAGCCCTCAACTGCTTCAACCTGAAGCGCCTGAGCCTGAAATCATGTGAGAGCATCACTGGGCAGGGTCTGCAGATTGTAGCTGCCAACTGTTTTGACCTGCAGATGTTGAATGTACAGGACTGCGATGTCTCTGTGGATGCTCTGCGATTTGTTAAACGACATTGCAAGCGCTGTATTATAGAGCACACCAACCCTGCCTTCTTCTGAAAGGACACCCCCACGCCTGTCGTTACAATGCAGTATTAGAAACACTGATGTATAAACACACGCTCCCATATTTGGTAATGCTGTCTTTTTTATAGCTCACGGGAGTCAGCTTTTCTTCTATGTTGTGGGTGAGGGGGGTTTCTAGAGGACTATTTTGTTTGCTTTTTGTATGTTCACTTTTTAAGGTGCGGTGGGTCTCCATGGAGAGACTGCCTTAATGCAAAAGCCATGAGTGCTCAGCATCCCCAGTGGGGTCCCATTTCCACAACAGCCATGATCTTGCCCTAGGCTACAGTAGCTACCTCCAAAGGAAATAGCACATAATCCCTCCTTTGGAAATGCTGCTGAGCTGTGTCAAATACATCTGAATTCCAGCTGTGCTCATGAAGCTGGCTATGCGATGTGTGTCTGTGTTTCCCAACTTCTTCCAATATGGCTGATAAAGCACCCCCTTGTCTCCAAGTAGTGTATCTTTGGTAGTCACTCATCATAATCCCTCAGGAAATACTGGGTAATGTTCTTAAACATACTTGATTGAGGCAGAATAAGACCTGCTGGCCATTGCCGAGCACTCCGCTGAGTGAATCTGGAGATTATGCCCAGGCATGGATTATCTTGGAAAATCCACCTCCAGGTCACTTGGGCTTCATCACTACTTGCCTTCATTTCTAAATCTGCCCTCTCCTGCCTGCGTAGTACCACCCTCTGGTAGCAGATAGGGACTGCTGGGTCTGGTGACCAGTGACATATTCACCTGGGTGAAGGAAAACAGATGAGATATTGGTGGCCTGGCAAAGGGAAAAGCCAGCACATCAGCCCGAGAAGCTGCTGGAATTCTGCAACAAGCTGAGATGTCACTGTAGTACACCGGGGAGTCTCTGAGCAGCTTGCACAGGGTGGTGGTCCCAATTGCTGTGCTGCGCGGCTGTCACCAGAAAGTCTGTCTTTGTTCCTTCACTGTATCTCTTCAGCAGCCGTGGCACCACTGCAGCCGACACTCCCTGAGCATTGAGGTAAATTCAGTATGTGCCTTAATACACACAGAAACCTGACCCTTTTCTGTGCCCTTCCAGTTCAAAGGATCGATGGCTGATCCCTAGACTTCAAATACATTAGCCTGATGTTAGATAACACCTCTGGGGACAGAGGGGCTTAGAGCATCATTCACATTAGATTTAGGTTTTGTGAAACCTTGTCTATGTGTGTTCCTTTAGGCTGGAGAGACAGCTGCTGCTCAACAAGGAATTAAAGCACCAGGGTTGCCCTGTGGCAGTGGGAGCAGCGGGAGCCCCCTGTACTCTCACGATCACTCTTGCTCGTGAACGATGGTTCCCCCATCTCATTGCCTGCTTCCCCAGAGCAGGCAATCGTTCCGTGGTTACTTTCTTCAGTTTTCTGGCAGCCATTTCTCTGTGTTTTCACATGTAATGCTCAGATCTGAAAGCCAGACATTTTCAGGCAGGCCCCCTGCCCCTGACTAACAGGTGAATTCCTATGTTCAGCTCAAACACTAAAAATCTCCCAGTAGAGAACGTAAGAAGGGAAGCACTGTGTCTGGTTTCCATAAGCAGTAGTTCCATCATCTCCAGACAACACTAATAAAATCATTGATATGAAGTGAAAATCCATATGCTGGAGAAAAATGCGTAACTGCTGAGGAAATACTTGTAGCAATGCTCTCCCAAATTACAAAAAAGCAATGACTTGGACATGTCTCTGCAGAGCGAACTTGTCCTACTGCTGCAAAAAGTCCTGTAGTTTAATATATGTTCCTCCAATTTTGAGTTTCTTAATATGCAGGATGTCATCAGCTCTGAATTATAAGTCAGGTTGTACTAAAGCAAAGAGGGCCATGGAAAATGAATTTGCCATTGCTACTATTACTGGTCAGTGGCTAATAGGGGGTGATACCATCCTTTGACCAGGTAATATCACTTTGGTTTTCCTTTCTGTTTTTTTTAAATTAGAATTTTTTCTCCAGCAGGTAGTACAGTGTATTTTATCCGAGCCAGCTATACTCTCTGTTTATCTTTTATCTCAAAATGGCCCCAAGGATAGTTAAATGTTAAGCCCATTCCTGAGGATGGTGGGATTTTGAGCCATTTGCACTCATAAAAATATAAGGCCTCATTAGTAACATTTAACTGTTTATTAAAAAAAAATTAAAGCTACTTTTCTGGCTATGCTAAATTGAGTGAATGGTGTTACATGGTTTTTAAGGTTTCTAATGTTTAAATTGGCCTGTGCTGTACAAATCTCACTATAAAGCCTTAATTTGCTACCAAGAAATAAAGCAATATATTGGTAACTGATGTGTGTGCATCGTCATTTGTACTAATTGGTTTAACTTCTGGTGAAAAAGAAAACAGTAAATTCTTGTAAAACTATTCTTGAAAGGTAGGTAGGTGGATGAGCGCATCAGCACATCAGGTAGGTGGATGATTATAATAAAAAAAGAAAAAATTGTTATGGATTATGAACTTGCCTATCTGTCTTTAAAATTTGAGTTTTCTCATGTGGTTCTTCTTGAACATGAAATATAATCAGTAACTGAAAGTGTAAGAAAGAGAAAAAGCAGAATATAAGAAGCACATGTATGAAAGTTTCAGGAGGGCCTCTGTGCTGGTTTAAAGGCAACTTAACATATTTGATGTGAAAAGTAAAGTGGAATGACTGAAAGGGTAGAGCACTTACTAGTACAATTGCCTTTTGAACGGTCCAAAAAAACCCACTCTGGGGGGCACTGGTGGAAAATGAAGAAAGGTAATTTTTCTAAACAAAACATTTTTCAGTAACTAGTCGTAGATGATCGGAGTTGGCACTCTGAAACTGCTACTTGTTTCAAGAAAATTTGGATTTAACTTATTGATGCAGATTGCCTGTTTTGACTTTTAACCTTTTTCCTATGTCTACTTGCAAAATGACACGACTAGAAAAGAAACTGAAATAGTGCATGTGGGGCTGAGGTTGCTGGAAAGGTTGCAACATGTCACTGATGAGTCTTCGTTCCAGTTTGGGGTTGACAAAGGCTATAAATTTCCTGAGTGAAAATATTGTTGATCCTTGAACCATAAAATTCAGGCTCAGGCACTGAGGCTTCTTCTGCTCTGCAATAGCATGTGGTGATCCCATCAAAGAAAGCAGCAATGAAGTACATCAGTCAGGCTGGCATGCTGTTTATGTCTTTGGAGTCCTGTAGAGAGAGGTCTCTTAGAAGAGGCACATCTGAACTACCAGCACTGTGATTATAGCCAGAGCTCTGTATCTAGGTATTCATCCTTCTCATTCCCTTGGCTTTCATAAAAATTGGAACTGTATTTTTCCCATTAGCAGCATGAGATTGATGTGAAGTGCATTTTCCTTTGTGAGCTATGCTCGTCTAGCTTCCTACAAAATGCAAAACAGCTTCTGTTGGATGCCTTGGGCTCAGAACCATGGTCCAGACTGTAGCCTTCAGTAGTGGCTTACATGGTTTCTGAAAACTTCTAGCCTTTGAGCTGGTAAATTAAAAAGCTAGTAAAAGATCTAATTTTAGCACAAGGCTTGAAGCAGATCCAAACTCTCATGAAAAAGAAATATAGTGACCATTTGCACTGAAGTCTGGTTGCCCCACAGCTGCCAGTGTTAGTTTAAAGGGGAAAAGTTCTCTGACAGAGTTGGTGCATGGCTCCTCTTCCCTCGGCGTTCCCCAGGAAAGTAACCTGCCCTCGGTGTTTTTGCTATTCGTGCTGCAACTTCCTGTGCTGGGCTTTGAAAATGTTAGTTGAAATGGTTCATCTGGTTCTGTAAATAAAGCTAAGAGAAAATATCATTTTGTTCATGTTAAACTCCTGGTGACCTTTCCTTTGGAAATGGTTCATTGCCCTTCATCTCTAAAGCCTCCACAGTGACGGTGTGAGCCTTGCCAGGAGGTCACCTGTGGGACAGGGATGCCTCTTACTGATCTGCCAGTTAAAATTTGCCCAAGTCTAGCTGCATTATGTGTCTTTGAACATATCCAACTCCACAACCAGGGAGAAAAGGGGCACACTCAGCTCTTTTGGAGCTTGTGCTCTGGTGAGGCTGAAATTTGGCAAAGCTAAGAGGCGTTTATCACTCTGGCAGTGTGAAGGAAGAAATGACCTGAATTATATGGAAGCTGCCTGGAAAATCAGGGCAGGGTTGAAAGATGGGATTTGGAGAACTGGGACAAGAAGAAGGATGATGGAAGTTTCGTGGGCGAGGGGGACTGCTATTGAGATGAGATTAAATGATTTTCAGCAGGAAACTGGGGTTGGGGTTAAGAGGGGTGGGTTTGTATGACTTGTTGAGCAGGGAGAGCTGAGACAGAGCAAAGTGTAAGTAGTGAAGAGTTAAGTTTGGGGCATGAGCAGAAACGTGAAGAATATTAACTGAACATCACGTAAATATAGTACGCTCTCTTAGCAAAGGCTCTGAGATAGTCTAATGAACTGTTTCAGTGAGGATGCCTCAAATTTGACACAGCCTTTCAAAAATGAAACCATAATTTTGCATTTAATGCATCCAATATCTACCCTTTTTTGTATTTTGTGAAGCCAGAAAAGCTTTACAGGAAAAGCTTCTGCCTTTACCTGCAAATGTATACGGAGGCCTGGGGTGTTGTTAACCATGTATTTTTTCTGCCTTTACACCTTTGCTCGAGGTAATCTGTCAAGGAGAACAAGGCAAGGCGGGTTTGTAACATCTGTTCTTCCTCTTGCATTGTATTTCAGCAACACCAGCGGCTCTGCTTTGCTAGGGTGCAGCTGTCAATGTGGAGCCTAATTGGTGCCCTTTTGGTGACTGTTAAAGGGCACAATTATAGTTTCAAGTTAATGCCAAGCAGCAGACATTAGAATTCAAACTTCGCTTAACAAAAATACATTTAACTGAACAGCATTACTGCACACTATTAAAAGATTAAATCAGTTTTCTCTGTGCAATAGCTGAGGGATGTTTATTTTCATGCACCCCTGCTGTACAGCTGTATGCTTCGGAGCAGGTTTTTCCTCTATTTTTGTCTTCTGTGAAAATTGGACAGAAATTTCACATAATTTTTCCCTTGTCCTTTGGATGATCATAGAGGCGCATCTGGTTTTAAACTAGTTAACAGAAATCTTTTCCAAGTAGGCTCTGCTAATACAAATTTTTAAAAATATTATGAGTACAACAATTCAGTTGGCCATAGATGTGTCCAATTAAGCCATTATAAATATAAAAGTTACTAAACAGGCACCAGAGAGAGAACCAGAGGGACCAGAAGAAGGGATTTTTTTTTTAAATAAAATATATCACAAGCTTTCATGAATGACCCTGATCCTTTTAATGCAGAACAGGAATCTTAACCATTCCTTCTAGCACTTAAAGATCCTGTGTTCCTTGGGCTAGATCAGTTTTCCTTTGTTTTTTAACGAAATATTGTATGCTCTAGCCTCAAGCTCACATAAATGGTAGAGGTGGAAAAAAGTAATCTTAAAAGGATGAGAGAGAATGCAAACAGAGATTTGTGCCAAAAGGAATGAATATTTTTAAGTTTCGTGTTGCATTGTCTGTCTTTGATAGCTCCTAAAATATTTTTTTAAAAAATCAAGTATATGGCCATTCTTGAGAAGTTTCCGCTATTTCTTGGATATACTCCATTCACACAATTGCCTCAGCAGATAGACATCAGAGCTTTAGATAAACTGAATTTCTAGCTATAAAAAATAAGTGTAGCTAGTTTATCCTTTATAATTTGCCTTATCGAGTGTTTTCACGTCTTTATCACTTGTCATATAAAGGATATATTCTAAACCTTTATAAGGAGAACTTAAAAATATTTCTGTGTATTTATTAACAACAAATTACATTTTTCTGACACCCAAATTTTGCCCTAGTTGTCCGTTCCTGGTCCATTGTGAAAATACTTTGAAGAATAGAGCTTATTTCTGAATTTGAATTACACTGTATTTGATTACTCTGTGGTCACCTATCTCCTGTGTTCTTGTGGTTGTTGATGTGTCTTTTGTGACGTGACACTGCAGGGTGGCTGCCTGCAGTGCATACAGCATGGAAACAGAATGACCTGGCACGTGACGTATGTGACACATAACAGTTGTCAGAGCTCAGATCTCCTGTGTGACTGGCTGCTGAGGGTCTGAAAATACCCATCCACAGTGGGGTCAGCACTTTTGTAGTGATTCTTTCCTTAACTGCATGAAGCATCTTCCATTTTAATAGGCATAAATTATAGGAACAAACTCCAATACCTGCTTTGGTGAAGGTAGTAGAGCTGCAACCTTTTCTCCATACTGTCCTTTCCTTTTCTCTTCTGCCATCAGAGAGTTATTCATGCTCCTGCGAGAGCCTGAGGCATTCTGCCCGTGTAGTCACACATGGTACAAATACTGAATGGCTCAGTATGAACAGGAAGAGTCAGGCCATTTGCTTGGCAGGCAGCCCAGGGGAGGTGATCGCTGCAAGCCCGTGACCACTCAGTGGCCACTGCTCGTGTTTCTCAGTGGAGGTGGGCAGTCTGTGCATGAACATCAGTAAATATGATGCTTTTCAATGCTTGTTCTTACAGTGATATGTAAAACTACAGGATGACACTGCTGGGCAGCACTGGGTTGGCTTTTTTTCTCTCTGGTGTTGTATTCCTGTACCTGTGGTGGAATCTGCTGCATTTTCCAGAGCCGAGAAGGAAAGGAGAGCTCAGGCAAGTGTGGGAGTGCCTGGAATATGGCAGTGATGGGAGGCCTGCACAGCTAGGGAAGCACTTCATCTGTCGGGACAGAGAGGAATGTCCTGGAAACACAACTACCTGAAATGGCCTGGGATGCAATGGAAAACTTAGACGGGTTTTGCAACTGTGTGTTCCTGCCACTGGGGCATCACGGTGTCTGCACGATTGTGTGTGCAGGGGAACCTGAAGTCTTAAATCAAGGAGCCCACTGTCAACATCTCATCAGTGAAAAGGGAGAAGAAATGGTGAAAAAGGAGAAGAAATGCTGAAAAGGGAGCAGAAATGCTGTCCTTGTCGGTGGAGCTGAGTCTGAGAGGGAGGGGAGCTCTGGCCATGTGGGAGGGGGCTCTGACGAGGGCCTCTGTCGTGCTGGAGAGCTGAGGGCACCCGAAGAGGTTTGAGGACAGCTTCTGTGTCTGGCATCGCAGTGTGGGCTAGGATGCTTCGTCTGGAAAAGGGATAAGTGAGGTGGGATTTGACAGATGTGGCAAAGGTCACTGAATCATAGACACCTTAGGGGTTGAAGAGACTGAATGTTTACTGTGACTACTTGTTAAACAACAACAAAAAAAGTTAGAAAGCAGCAAGTGGAGCCAGCAGGTAATGGATCCATGGCAAATTAAAGTAGTTCTTTGTCTGCCGTGTGTTAAAGCCTTGGACTTTTGCCATAGGGTGTTGCAGATCCTAACTGTTCACATCTTTTAAAAAGAGACTGGACGTGTTTGCGGAGAAGTCTGCGTGCAGCTATTAAATACAACAGACAACCTCTGGCTCAGGAAATGCCTGAGGCAGAAAGTGTTGGAGGCTGGCAGGCGATGCTGGGAAAATATGCTTGCTCTACTCTTGTGCTTCTCTCTAGGCATCTGGGTTTTGGCTACTGCCAGACGGACTGTTCAGCTACACTAACCTTTTGTCAGCAGCTGTTTTCATATTTTGATATTTGCCTCAGCCGCTCCCTGACACAGAGCACACCCTCACTTCTTGCTCGTTATGCCGTTAGTCAGAGTTGCTCAAGGTCCTCCAAATCAAATATTTTTGGCACCCTCTTTTCTAAAATCCTTACGCTCCAGAGTGCAAAACCCAAACTTGTCATGAGCTAACATCCTCATCTATTGACTCCCATGGGAGCAGGCACTTGAAATTTTGCTGGGTGTGTGGTACCCTGAGGCCCTATTGCTCCAGGCCTGCAACAAAAGCACCTCTGTGTTTGGAAGAGAGACCAAGGGAAGGAGAGCATTTTGTCCTCCCTCTAAGTCCTGCAAGCCAGGAGGCCGGTCATGGAGACACGTTGCTTTTTCAGGTCTCTCTGCTCCTTGCAACTGCAGGAAGACTTTGGGAAATCAAGAAACCTCTTGATTTCTCTAAGACAGCTGAGCTGCATCTTCGTAATCAACACCAGAACTTGCCTGTAGTGTCTGGTCAGCCAAATAAATTTAAGCATCTCTGCTTCTCTTTATTAATTTTTAAAAGGGAATTTCTTGCCAGTTGTTGTGATAATTTCAGATGTAAGAGGCTGTATAAGGGCAGTTGACTGCTCAGTCAAGTATTCAGCAGTCTTCAGACAGCTGGCCCTGGTGCTTGACATCAAAATTTAATCTTTTTTAGGTGCCCAGAAGCCAGAGCCTGACTAGTGAATACAGACTAGTACGGTCATTAAGCAGCAGTTCATGGGGGTGTGATTCCCAAAATCATCTGGTGGGTGAAGAAATGCTGTCCAAATTGGCAATGCGAAGTCCCTTCTCTGCTTCTTCAAACCCTTTGCCTACTTCTGGCCCTGGGCCCACACAAATACCCAAACACAGTGAGGAATATAAACTCGCAAGGGTCTCAGCTTTCATAATATGACTAAGTTGTTTTGATTTAAGAGTGCTCGTCTTGCCAAGGTTGGAAAAAATTAGTCCATTCCCTTCACGGCTGGATGTCAAAGTACACCCAGGTTTTCAGTCAAACGCCCCAAATGCACTTAAATGAGTGACGGGACCAAGACTTGAGTGTTGGAGAACTTAACTCTTTAATATTGCTTTTTAGGGGAAACTGGAGAAAAATGGGAAAGGCAAGACCATTACCAACCTAAGTAAAAAACAGAGTTAAGAAGATGAGGATTCATGTCTTTTTTTTCTTATTGTTCTCTTCTGAGGCCAACAGACAGGTCTGGCTGTTCAGGATGCTGTTCTGTAGGGCACAGAGCATTGGCAACGCCTGGAAGCAAAGGGGGAGGAAGGAACTACAGCACTATGAGAGGGAAAAGTCTCTGTGCATCTCTGAAGTCACCAACATTAAACAACAAAAAAAAGGTGCATACAGAATTACTGTGCTGATCTTAGAGCACTGAGACACTATTTGAAACACTCCTGGACTTCATTTAATTTTCTCCACAGAATTTGCCTACAGTGCTACAATACTTTATCTGTTTAAGAACTTTGCTCAGTTTGCCTCTTAACCCACAGTGTGTGTATAAAAGGTATAAACAACACCGCTGGTGTTTAAATGTGTTCTGGGTCTTCTCTAAGGTCATTAATAACTACTCTTTGCTGTGTAATCTCAGCCTGTTTGTTTGGTTTTTTTTTAATAAGGTGATCTTCCTGTAGTACCCCTTACATCTTAATATAAATGTAGACTCATATTGGGCAAAATCATAGCAGTGCAGAGCAGCGGTTTGCAGGGAGACCTGCCACTGCAAAGGAATACACACATTTGTGAATTCCTGGCACATTTATTCCTTTTGAGAGCTGGAGTTTCAGGGAAACTGTTAAACCAAAGGCTCAATTGGATGCCATTAGAGATGTGCAAGGGTACCCGAGACATCAACAGAAGGCTGGCAGGGATGAGACAGTCCCCAAGGAAGACTTGTGCCCTTTTGCATTGGCAGGGGGAGGCCAGGAAGATGCCATCAGGCATCTCCAACGCCTTTAGTTGTCCTTACTTAGGCAAACATGCTTCCGAAAGTTATAGGGAAGATGTTTGTGGTTAAGGTCAGGCAAGCTGCTCACTGGGCCACAAACACACAAAAAATAAACCACAAATGATTGACTCTGTGAGGCAAGGATAGAAATTACTGTCATGTGAGGGTATGATCATTTTGTAATGCTGGCTGCTGCAATTTTTGTGCAAATATTTATTTGTGGAGAAAGGACAGTTCAGTCTTCCTTTTCAAAACTTAAATGTTTCTGATATTTGAAAAAAAAAAGAAAAAAAGTCAAACATCTTAGCTCTTAGAACCTGGGCTTTGCTGAAGGTCTCTAGGCCCCTCTCTGGGATTCAAAGGAAGAAGCCATCTCACACTGCAGCCCTGGCCCCATCCTCAGCTGAAGAAGAGGGGAAGTTGAGTCACAGTCTAGGAATTACTGAGGACATCCTAATACCCAAAATAGCTGCAAGAATACAGCCAGCCCTGCCATTTAGCTGCTGAAGGAACAGCACAGGGAGTGTAGTGATAGGAGAAGGGGTAACAGTTTTAAGCTGGAAGAGGGTAGATTTAGATTGGATATTTGGAAGACATTTTTCACTGTGAGGGTGGTGAGGCACTGGAACAGGTTGCCCAGGGAGGTTGTGGATGCCCCATCCCTGGAGGTGTTCAAGGCCAGGCTGGATGAGGCTTTGAGCAACCTGGGCTAGTGGGAGGTGTCCCTGCCCATGGCAGGGGGGTTGGAACTCGATGATCTTTAAGGTCCCTTCCAACCCAAACCATTCTGTGATTCTATGAGTCTATGTTGGGCCCTGGGGTTACAGGAAGAAACATGGAGCCAGTTGCACTTTGCAGTTAGGTTCAGGCTCCTCTGCAGCCCTACACAAGGGACGGTGTGTAGCTCACCATGCCTTGCCAAGGGTGCTGCAAGGGACGGGATGTCAAGCAAGACCTGCAGCACTTGTCTGACTTCTGGCCTTGACCCAGAGCTTCGTGCGGGAGAGTTTTTGCAGCAGGGCCACAGCGCAGGCGGCAGCGTGAGGAGCTTGCAGCACACCCAGACACTCCAAGGTGTTGCAAGTGTTGTCCTCGGTTTCTTTTCCTACATCATGTTCTACAAGGTAATGACCATTTGCACTGCTGCCCATTTTTCAGCACTAAATAATTTGCTAAGATATAGTCTCTTTGTTCTGTCTGTTTGTTCCCTAGGTATTTTTGCCTTTGGTTCCGCCGACTCCATCTTGCCTGCTTCTGCAGTGCCATTCACACCTTACCTGCTTTGTTTTGATTTAAAATCAGCATTATTTTCTCTCCACGTAGCAGATGCCCTGAAGGCTTCTCAGAAATACTTTCATTTTTTTACTTTTCCCTCAGAAGGCCAAATTAGTAAGATTTTGACGTAAACCATTAGTTGCATGTAGAAAAGACAAGCTAGGGCCTTGCTTTCCATGATTTCAGACTATTATATGCTAAAACCTCTTCTCTAAATGTTTTGGTTTGGGGTTTTTTTTGTTTTCTTTTTTTCACAGTTACTACAACAGTTGATAGATCCCTTCCAAGTAAAGGCTGGTTTGTGTGGAAAAATTTGGCAGCTGATGACAGAGTGAAATTCATTTATTTTCTCTTGCATATGAACATTTTCTTGTAAAACAGTCATCCTGGATCATTACCCAAGTTGAGCGATTCAGGTGGAAATGATAAATATTTGTGCTGAATTGTAGTGTTTTTGATACTCATTGAAGGCAATATCAGCTCTTGTTGCTAAGCAACAGTGCATGGTTAAATAAAAAAGGTAGAGATGCATTTTCTGTCCCCGTAATGTGCAAAAAGATTATCCTAGTTTATTTTGTAAGGAAGAGTTAATGGGTTTATTCTGCAGAGAAATTTTCCCATGTCTCCTTCTTCGTCCTTTCTAATAAGATTAAATTCTCTTAACTAACAAGGTTCTATTTCACTTAAGTAGTAGAAATTATCCTAAATAAAGCCATGTACTGTCACAGCAGTGTTAGATTAAAAACTGTGGCTCCTCCAACAGTCCATTCTCATATTGGGAAGCTTATATGAGTAGGAAAAATCATGTCACCCATGACAAGATACCTTATATTTAAAATACCAAATATAATAGATATAACAAGTATTCTCATTACACAACTCTGAAGTGTGTATGTCAATTTTGAACATTAGATTCTACTGTTTATATTTCTTTCATCATGCAAAGCTGATCTGGGGGTTTTCTGCTGCCTGCGTCTTGCTGAGAAAGACAGCACTTCAGAGGGCGAGGGAGACCTCTCCCAAAGACCTGTTCTCTGGAGACAGTGGTCCTTGAGCAGATCCTTGCAGTCTGAAGAACCTTTCCTCTGATGAAGATGTGTTGGCATGCAGTGGTTCATCTGAATTATTAATTTATTGAGGAAAAGGAATACGGGGGTTTTTTCAGATTCACTCAAGACAAGGTTCAGATGAGAACCTGGGAGGTTCAGTTCCAAATCGATGAAGAGTTTGTGGTTCTATATCATAAATAACTAAATATTGTTGTAGTATCACACAAAGTTTCGCTACTGGGGGGGCTTGGACTTCAGTGCTCACCCAGTGTGAAAGCAATATATCCAGTGCATGCATTTATCTTCATCATAGTTTCTGAGTAGTGACATAAGTTAATGTCACAGCTCTTGATTTTCCCAGAATGTTGTTGTGTTTCCTCATAGCCTGAACAGATTCAGAATGCAGAGGACTCTCTCATACTGAGACATGTAGTTATTTCTTGGCCTACTATTATTGATAACATCTGTCTTGGTATTATAATCTAGTTCTCTGCTGCACTGGCAGCCAAGAAATGTGGTGCTTCGGGATCAAAAATATTGCTGGGTTTGTTCTTGAAAAAAAATTTTTTTTTAGATGAAACTGTTTAATTCCCCGTGAATTGTGAAATGAGATCAATTTCACTGACACAGAAACAAAATATTTTCAAAACAGTTTTAAAACTTATTTTAAATACTGTGCTTTTGATTTTGGGTTGGATAAAAACCTCTGTTACATTCCTGTTCTTCCCAGTCTGACCTGCCTCCTGACCAACCTGACCAGCCTCCCTCCAAAAATGTCTCTGTTCACTGTTCGAACAAAGCTCCTCAAAAAAAAATTCAATGAAATGATAGCAGTTTCCAAATAAAACATTTGGAGTTCATCAGCATGTATCATTTTACTGGATTTAGCATGATTCATTTGGATGTATAGCTCTAGTCTGCAAACACTTTTAAAATTGTTTTCTCCTAGTTCAGGATAAAACAAAATTTGAAACCTGCAGTGTTTTAGGGGAAAATGGCATTTGCAGATTTGTGTTAGCTCTTTCCAGGAGACATGGCTTGCTGTGCTCGACCACTCACTGTTCCTTTAGTACAGAGGGCAAACTGTAACACACCCCCCTCACCTGTGCAGGCACAGAGTGATCCTTCAATGCATTTTACAGAAAGGTCAACTGCTAATCACAAGCAATGATAGGAAACGGGATCAAAACACTGCCAGATTTTGCAGGTTCCTGAAGAATTAGATCTTTTCCTGGCAAAAAAACCCCCCCATGGTTAGTTGACAACTCTGCTCACACACCTTTAATATCTTTTCAAGTCCCCTTGTGACCCTGATCCCCTGTTAGGCCAGCAGCGAGCTGCCGGTCCTGCTCTACATTTCCCACCATCCTGGCTTTTCCTGGAATTTCCTAATAAAACCATCTCATTTAATATAAATCTCCCGGAGTGGAAAAAAAAAAAAATCACAATCTGATAAGACCAAGAGAATGAGCAGCAGAAAACCGACCCTGAGGCAGACTGGGTTTCCGCAGCGTGGGGTTCAGCCAAGGCGTGGGGTGGCCACGCTGCCGCTGGCTTGGACAAGAGCTCCATCTGCGGGAAAAGGACCAGCACCCTGCCCAGGGGATGGTATAGCCTTCCGAGATGAAGAGGAGAAAAACCTCGAGGGGTTTCTCTTTCTCCAAATGCATTGTGAACTGCAAAACCCATGCAAAAACCATGGAAAAAATTAACTCTCTAAATCCATGTTCCAGTAGCAAACAAAGCAAAATACATGCTGCTGAGGTGGTAATGCTGACAGTTAAGTATTTGCTTTCTCTGATTTTTTACAACTTTAGGACTTGCCCAGAACCAGCACCAGCACAGGTTGCCTGAGCATTTCGTGTGTGAGAACAAGCTGGGAATGTACCCATAGTGGCTGTGTGTGTGCTCATGTGCACACTGCTACAGCTGCATTCCCACTCTATTTTTTCTTTTTTTTTTCAGTTTGCTGTTGCCACACATGCAAAGCGTGGGTGTTTGGCTTTGTACCTGTCAGAAGGAACAAGTCTTTTGTACATGTCCCCTTCTGTGGCTCAGTCTGTCCGATGTCACTCAGTGGCAGCAGCAGCTGGTGCTCCTGGGTAGCTTTACAGCAGGAGAGCAGCCAAATGTTGGTGCTCCTAGAAATGCCTAACAAGGTGAACGTTTTCTCCCAGCTCTTGTTCGTGACAATCTGCCAGGCAGTTCCCTATTACTTTTTTTTATTACTTCAGGTAATTTGTCTGTGAGCAGGCCATCTTCTGAGTTTATATATGGCTAAGTGCAATCACTGATAGCTGGGTCTCTTCTGCTGGTAGGGAAACAGTGGTGTTTTATTTCTGAGGACAGACACCTCTGCTCCCTAGCTGTTGTCTGTTATTTCTGACATCAGCTAATGAAGGGTCCCATGATAGATGGTCTTAATGAGATGGTTTTTTTTTCTTTAGGAGATCCAAGCTCAGTTGCTTGTTAACAAAAGAGAGAGGAGGTTTTGTTCAAGGTCCCCACACGTGGACCTGCATTTTGCAGTCTGTGTTTTGCAGAGTACCCAGCCTTGCTTATAAAAATTATTCCTTGGGGCCTTAGAGGCTACGGATCTGTATGAGTGATCTCTTCACATGGGAACCCTCCTATAGCTTGGCAAAATTGTTTATTTAGCATGAGCCCAAGGTCCAGTGACTCTCGGTAAAACGTGAAACACTGCTGTAAATTTGCTCTGCCTCAGTCTATTTATTTTTTTTGCAGAAAAACCACAAATCTATCAAGCCGCTAAATGTCCTGATAGCCACAGACAACAAAACCCAGAATTCAGCACAACTGAATACAGTACAGGATTCACTTTTCAAAACGCATCCTTTCCTACACAGTGCTGTGCCAGCTGAGTACAGCCAATCAACAC
>WKFP01014159.1:425973-479430 GCA_011057875.1 Pterocles orientalis
AGAAGAGAAGGCTCCGAGGGGACCTAATAGCAGCCTTCCAGTACCTGAAGGGGGCTACAGGAGAGATGGGGAGGCACTCTGCATCAGGGAGTGTAGTGAGAGGACAAGGGGTAACGGGTATAAGCTAAAAGAGGGTAAATTTAGACTAGACATTAGGAAGACATTTTTCACTGTGAGGGTGGTGAGACACTGGCACAGGTTGCCCAGAGAAGCTGTGGGTGCCCCATCCCTGGAGGTGTTCAAGGCCAGGCTGGATGAGGCTTTGGGCAACCTGGTCTAGTGGAGGTTGTCCCTGCCCATGGCAGGGGGGTTGGAACTTGATGATCTTTAAGGTCCTTTCCAACCCAAACCATTCTCTGATTCTATGATTATTATAGCTGACCAAAAGGTGTCTCCTAACTATTAGCCATATCCAGATCCCTCCGACTTTAATGAGGAAAGGCCTTTCCTTGCTGTAGTAGGTCAGTTTCTGGATTATACTGTGTATTCTTGTCTAGTTTAAGTTTTCTTTTGAAACTCATCACAGAAGAGGTAGGAAATCCTTTTACTGTCCTCCTTCTGCATAGATAACTGCTTGCTTACATTGTGAAACATCAAGGCTATAACCATTAGCAGTGCGCTGCACTATTTCCCCCCTAGTGTTACTGAAGTAAACATTTCCATAATAGGTATCCCAAAAGCTCCCTAGGGAAGAAAAGTATGTATTGTAATGCTGGAAGGTTTCCTCTGCTTGCTTTCAGCACTGTTAACACTATGTCCTTGCTGTGCTCTGATTAATTACCCAGCTTTTATCGTGATTAGCACATTTACCATTAGGCTGGCCAGCTGTCAAGCTAAGTTCAATCGCAGCAGACAAATGCTAACTGCCTTTGTGATTTTACATTTCTAACTGATCATCCCAAGAAGATATAAGGCCCAAATCTCCCAGCCCTGCTTATTCTGGGCAGAAAAAATACTCTTCCCTGCACAAATAATGGTAGTGGCTTAATTAACCTAACTTGAAGAGGGCATTGCACAACAGCAGAATTGAACCAATTTTCTTTTTTTTATTCCCTCCCCGAACAAATTGTATGCAGTTTAGATAGTGGAATTGCTTATGCATCGAATATTCAATTACATCTGTCTCTAGAGGAGAAAACACTTATTGGACAACTTGGATATCACTTTGCCTACTTCTGCAATGCGCACATTGATACTGATGTGCAACAGAAGGTCGGGATGAAAGGGAGAGGGAAAGGGAAGATGGTTTTCTTACAGGTCTTTGCATCGCTACTTGTCACTGCACTTGTACAATGGAGAGAGCAGACAGAGCTATCATCCAGAACCATCATTCGAAAAAAAACAACAAAACTTATCCTCCTCTTTTTTTGGTGGCGGGGAGTGAATTGTGTCTTGATTGAGATAATCCTGCTGTGATTTGAGAAAGTCTAAATCTACAATGTCAGGTTCCAGTACCTGTGTTATGCAGCAGCTCAGCACACATATGCTTTTCCTTTACTTTATGGACCACTTCATCTGGTGCTGCTTCACTATGTGGCTCCTATGATTTTTGTCACTGCCGTAGTGATTTAATTCTTATTTGCAGGAAAAATGACTGTGGAATGCATAGGATATTGTGGTTTGCTGAGGTTAGATTTCTTTTCAGATTTCAGGGAGAAACAAATGTGTGCGTGTACACTGGGAGCTCACTCAAGATGTCATGAGAAACTCCTTGGTCATCAGGTAACCTGGTCTGCTTGCAGACTGCAAAGCCAGAACTTTGATTTAGAAATGACATCAGTGAAGGAAGCTCCTTTGTGGAAAACAACCACTGTCATCTGTACAGAAGCTCATATTTACACTACTTAGTGTTCAAATGTCTTTAAAACAGCTGGGTTATGGGGGCAGTGGAGGAAGGCCACAGCACACCTACTTTTATGACATTGTCTCTTGGTGTCTACTAGCTTCTCTCTTCTTCTACTAAAACTTGGGCTCTGTAGGGACAAATCAATCTCTGAGCACTGGGCATGAAACAAGAATAGACTTTCAGAACAGCAAATACAGTTTAGGTCTAATGTAAGGGAACAAGGAGATGCTGAATTAGGATTTGACTTCTGGGACATGAAGCATTTCCCTTAAGAGACCGGAAGAAGAAGGCTTTGCCCTTAAGCAAAATGGAAAAGGAGGTGATGGAGGATCCAACATGGCTGGAAGGAGAACTGACAGGAACGTAAACAAAGATCTAGATGTAAACAAGGGAATTAATTTGCTAAAAAATAGTGTGTTGTTTTTAGTTAATAGCCAATAAAAAGTTTTGTAGATGACGTATTAACAGTAGTAAAAGACTATAAAAGTAGTTGTAGAAGAGCAATAAAGGGATTCTTCTTCACCACCTACCGGAATTTGCTCTTTGATCCCACCGTTACAGTCTAATAGTTTCCATTTCTAGAGTATTAAGGTAAGTAGGTTGAAACTGCCTAAAAAGTGTAGTGTAGTTGACGTAGCACAAGTATTTCACTGTCCCCAAGTAGCTTGTATACAGGTGGCTGGATTTTTACAACTGTTGCTTGGTAAAAGTTGTTAAGACAACAGGGACAGATGATGCTCTCTCTGAGACATAGAGATGGCTGACATGGTTTTTACCAGGAAAACCAGACGGAGTATTTCCTGGGTTAAATAAGCCAGAGTTGTGCCCTGCTTGTTACTAACAAAAGTCACCTTTTTTCTTTTTTGGTACATGCCACCATTATGATCTTCTAGATTCGGGTATTTTAATCCTTTAACTTCCTCCAGAAACAATGGCCAACCATTACTGGTGGATTTGCAGTCTGCACATGGAAACTTATATGAGATGCCTCTGTTCCTTCCTCATGGTCAGAGTCAGAGTCAGGCTCTGAGCTGAGGTTCCTAGAGGTGTATTTCTGTATTGCTTGATCCTCTTTAAATAAAAATTGCATTTAAATATACTGTTATTTAATAACTGCTCTCCAGAAAAATCTAACCTCTCCTCTGTAATATTTCTCTCTTTTGCTCTAATTTATCCTTTAAACAGCAGTATGCAATTCAATGGCACTAATCTGTGGACTTTACACTGCAGAAGAGGACAAATAAATGTCTGTTCACAAATAAGTATAGTTATCCCCTTTTCCAGATACCATCAAGGCTAATTTATCTAACTCGCAGATGACACCAAGGAAAAGTTAGATTATAAGTAAGAATGGGTTCTCTTTTATAGAAGTGGAAAAAAAACATTTAAACATAGCATGCTTCTGCTCTGTGGGCTATAGCCTTCTCGGTGCTCTGGGTTAAAATAGCATTATTGTTTGCTTTTGTACAACAGCAACATCCCTGGCTTTAGATTTGCAGAGGAAACATCTACATCACCATCAATGCTGAGATAGTACAGACAGCGTAAGTCTAACACTAATAGCCCAGAGCAAGCGTGACTGCAAAGGAACAACATACTAAAGTAGAGGAGGAAAGGTTGCATATAAGAGCCAAAGTGCTAATGTTTCCATGATTAGTAATCACCTACTGCCTGTTCCACTTTACCAAATGCTACTGAAAATAATGATGTATCTTCAGCATAATGAATTTCCCTCAGTTCATCTGAAAATCTCTTTATCTGGGTATTTTGGCTGTCCTCCACTTTGGCTGAGTAGAACTGTTTCGTCATTGCAAAACCACTTGAGAATTCGAGTTGAACAGGACGAAAGGAAAAAACAAAAATCTGAAAGAGCAAAAGGTAGCTCAGTTTCAAAAAGACTTAATGTAAGCAGAGAGGCCCAGGCTGGCAAAAGCTAAAATGCCACAGGGTCTTAAATTTCTTTGTAGGATCTGGATGATCACTTTTTCAGAAATACACCTTTTATTTTGTAAAGCAAGGCTCTATAAAAATGTTGGGGGTTTTCTTCTTACCAAACCTGGCCTCAACATTTTAATCGCTGGCTTTGTATGTTTCTTTAAATTTCTCTCTCAATGAAAATGATCACGTTTGAATGTGTGCATTAGAAATACACACCTGTGTTTCTGCAAATATTTTCCTGGAAACAGTAAGTCTGTCTTACTGAATCTGCATATGTTTTTCTACACTGTATCTTTACTTGTCAAATTAATTGCATTCAAGCCAGCATCAAATACCAGATTCATATTTAGCACAAGTTTAGTACTATCCTGGACATTTAGGGTGAGGATGCTGCTACATTACATCACGTTACGTTTAAGTAGGCTTTAAAAGACCCTGCTGGAGAGCAGAGGCTCCTTGTGATATGCTGCATGGGTACAGCAAGGGAGCTGTATATTAAAATAAAAAAATCTAAGAATGTAAAATCTAACCTAACCACATAAAGGGTGAGGGGGATCCAGGCACAGAGAAGCAAAGTGAGCAAACAGTCATCAGCAGAACAGGTTGAAAACCTAGGTTCCTGTTTGCCAGTGTTCCTTTCCATCAGTAACTCACTTTGTCTTGTACTACCTTGGCCACTTAGCAACTGAACTGAAGAGGCTTTGGGCTTCATTTGTGCTTTCTTCAAACATTTGATGATTCACTCTGTCAACATGCTTGAGGGTTATTTTGTAAATATGCAAATACCAACCTTACTAGAAGGTTAAGGATGGAATGATTTTTTTTTTTTAAAGAATCATCAGATGGTGGGCATCAAATTACTTTAAAATAGGAATGGAAGTGTATCCTACACAAATTGTAACTGAAAAGAATGGAAACCAGAAAAGTAATTCTTGTATTTTTTTCAAGGAAAGACTGGCACTGATAAAAATCCTTCCCCCAACAATTTTCTGCTTTCTTTCAGCTGATTCAGATTTAGAGTGAAGGAAGTTTCTGAGTTTTGGTGAAGATAAACAAGAAGCTAGAACTTATTGTCCCTCTTGTAATTGAGGGAGATTTTTGCATGGCTAGGACACAGCATCTTGTACACTAGGGACTTAAGAGTTTTCATATGCTTTCTTGCATCATGGCCAGAAGGTATTGGTTAAGTTCTAACTATTATGGAACACGGTGAAAATTGCACACGTCATAGTTTTGATCCTGTCTGGCAGTCAAACACCACACAGCTGCTTGCTCACCCTCCCCCCTCCCAGGGATGGGGGAGAGAAGAAAAGGGGTAAATGGAAAAAGAGGCTCATGGGTTGAGATAAGAACAATTTAATAACTAAGCTATAATAATATTGAAATAATAATAATAGTAATATATACAGACATGAAAATGAGTGATACACAGTGATACTGCTCACCACCCAATGATCAAGCCTTAGCCCATTCCAGGCTAATGATCCCAGAGCAGTGGGAGTCCTGAAACTGCAATCCTGGAACAGAAATAAGAGCCCAGGTGTCCAAGACCTCACCAGGGGAGTGACATGACGATTTGACAAGGCGATTTGGGCAGCTCTCCATGTGTAAAGGGACTTCCCTGGTAGTGACCAAGCCAGGTCACAACCCTTATCTGATGGCAGAAGCAAAACATTTTAGACCTGTATTAAAACAAAAAAGAAGGACTTAGGTACCCACTGTGTCAGTATTTAGGCATCTGAGATAATTAGTAGACTCTCTCAAAGCTCATTATGAGCAAATGAGGTTACCTTCACCATGAATGAGGTGCAAGATTTAGTACTAGGACCAGGGACTCTCCTACAAACCTGAACACCACAACAGGCAGACTCGCTGTGGGGGTGCACTGTCCCCTGGGCCAGGCAGCCACCAAGTCTGGGCTGAATCTGAAAAACTGAAAGGTTCTAGTAAGCAGAGGAGAGGAAAAGGGAAAGCAGGCTTGTACTAGCTGTTAGAAAGTTGCCTGTGAGCAGTAGTGGAGAAGTTAGAAGAGGAAATATGTAAGAACTAAATGCTAGAAAGAGAAAAAAATAGTTACAAAAAATAACATGATGTATAAAACACAATGTACACAGCTAGAAAATCAAAACAAGTTCTTAGAATCAGAACAGCAGCCTCAGATCACAGCCAATTCTCACATGTGTAGGGATTATTTACTACGCTCTGCTCAAATAGACCCTGTTAGTGATGGGTACTATGCATACCAAGGACAATGAATAGCCATCATGGTGATGGTTCAGATGATCCAGGACATCAGGAGTCCACTGTGATGGCCACATGCATGGACCACCCCAGGAGGCCCCATGGACTCGACTATGCCACTTCTGCTCTCATGCTTGGTGTAAAGCCAGTTGCTACCTCTAGGGTCAGGAAGGAAATTTCCCCAGGTCACAGTGCCTGGGACAAGGCAGGTTTTTCACCATCCTTTGCAGCATGGAGCACCAGCCGCCTGCCACCATCACTTGGGTCCACCTTCTTCAAGTCACCTCTCATCTAGGCAGCCTCCTCATGCCCTGTTCCACACCTCCCACATCTGCCTGGCAAGAGATTTTATCTTTTTTTATTGTATTTTAGCTCAATAAAAATCAGTTTCAATTTGATTTGAACAGTATCAGTTAAGAGTTTCTTTCATTCTAAGAGGTTAGTACTGTCAATATAAAACTGTGTTCTGAGCTTAGACGTAAGACTCTGGCTGGTAGTGCCGAAGCGTCACATGTCCTTACAAGCATTACCACTGAGTGTAAAAGCTGCTGAAGCTTTCCCTCAGTTAAAGGAAGAGCTACCATAAATGTCAGGAGGATTAATTTCTTGCATTCTGATGGCAGAGGAGGAGGATGGGAGCGCCACAAACCCACGTGCTGTAAGCGTAGCATCATGGAGCTCCTTAAGAGAGCCCCTCCAGTCTCACTGCAGGTAGGGAGGGAGCTGACCCCGAGGTTAGGAGGTTGGGTGTCAAGCAAGGCTGTCTGCCAGCTTCATCAAGGTCCACCTCATTCAGTGCTTTTCCTGGCAATCAAGAGGCCTAACAATGGGAGAATTTGTGTCCTCCCACGGGTCCCTGGCAGAGGCTTGTTCCCGCCTTCATACACACTTTGCTTTCGGTAGAGAAGGAGTAGAAGATAAATCAAGTTTTCCATTTTGGACATCTTTTAAAGGAAGCAATTCTGTAGTAGAGACCAACACCCTGCACGCAGCAATGACTTTTGCTCCTTCAGGATTATCTCTACAGCATAAAATTTCCCCTGAACTTGAGGAGGTAAATGGTCAGTGAACGGCAAAAGACCCAAGTGTTACGGCTATGCTGGATACCCAGAGGCATCTCCGTTTGACGACTGGCAGCTCCGCATGCTTCAGCAGTTTTGAACCTCAAAGCTGGCATGCCAGCGAGGCATTGGAAGGGAGAAAGAAAATACAACCGGGGTTAGCAGGACAGTGTCGAGCACAGTGTGCCCACAGTGAGCAATAGCTGCAATGTAATGCCAAGCCTGTATTCCCACACTACACTGAATGCAGGGTTCACCCTATGGTGAATGCTGGCCGTTGCTTTCCCTGCCCAGAAGTGAAGGAAAGGGCAGGCAGCATCCAAGACCCATGAGCTCAGGCTCTCAGGAGATGGTTGTGACCCTTTGCAAACAGATTAAAGGAGAACAGCTGGTCAATGCTTTTTCACCATCTGTTTCTACTCAGGACTAATCCCAATCTACTGCAGTCTTGCCTGGAGTGGCTTTTGATAGGATTATGCTGTGTCCCTCCTGCTGTCTCCCTACTTCTACGGGGCAAGTCTACATCAGAGAAACTGGCCTGTGTGGAAGGAGCAAGTGAAGATCTGGGCATCCTCAGGCTTGGAGTCACTAACAAGGTAAGAAAATGGTCTGTTCACTGCCAGGGAGCTCAGCTTGTCCTTCCCAGAGGGCATGCCCTGGCTCTGGCTGGTGGTGGTGCAACCAGATCCAGCAATGTCCCAAGGGCTGGGCTTTACATACAGTCCCTTGCCTGAGGAGCATCATCCTCACAGGTGGTTTTTGAGTTCACAGAGTGCCACAGTAAAAGGATGTGGCACTGCAGCCATCACAGCTCTCTCTTGCTGCTGCCAAAGGACAGTGTACAATGAAGAGCCAGGGCAGGGGAGGGAACAAATTCTATCTCCAAGAAATCTGGTTACAACTGTCCTTTTTCCTTCTATTTGAGCTACAGCGTTTTTCCACCCATGGGGCAAGATGAGGAAGGTGCATCGATAAGAAGAGAGAGGCAGAATGAGGAGGCATAGCAAAAGAATGAAGGCCTATTCAGCTGAATTGTGCTGCAGGTGGTCATGTTTCCTGTGCACATAGTGGGACAGCTGCTGGCCTCTGATGGTTTTGGTAGGGGACAATGAGTCTCAGCTCCTGTGGATGCTGTGACACGAGCAGAGCCCATGTTAACTGGGGAAAGAGGGGCAACTGCTGACTTGCAGCTGCTTAACTACAGCATTTAGCATCTGGATGATGCTTGGGAAGAGACTGTGGGACCTCTATCCCTCCACCAACAAGGTGAAGGTGCAAGAGCTGAATGCTAGTTTGACTTCAGTAGTGAGTTTAAATCTGTCCTGTCATGCAAAGCATCCACCTTTCAGTGTGTGAGGCATGGTGTGTCTGGGGCTTTTCTTGAGTGATGGGTGAGAAACTGTCACAAAAACCATGAGAATTTGGGAGGAGGACAGGAAAACTAATTTATCCTTGTGAATGACGAAATGTGTTCATCTTAGGTTTTATTATGAGATGGTGCTTACGGTTTTTTTTAAAGTGTTTTAATTGTTAAACACTATGAATATGCTTTTCTCCACTGGAGTAAATAGGTGTTGTATTAAATATGTAAAACTCAAATTAGTGTCCTATGAAGTGGATAAACACTTGAGGATAAATGTTGAACACGTCTCTCAGAAACTCTTGTTTCATGGACAAATGCCAAATTGTCATTAGCGGCAAACTGGGATGTTGATAAATTACCTTAACGTCTGGGAGTGAGTGATAGTCCAGATGTGCTTAGTTGGAGCAAACAAACTCCCCGCCCAGTGTGTGCTAAATGTGAGGCACTAGCTTGAAATGTCTTACTAATATCTGCCCATGTACAAAAACCTTTCCGTTTCAAAGTGTAAAAGCTCACACAGAGTATTTTTCTGAAGTTCATTAAAACAAGCTGAGCCTTCATGGGACAGGACACAGCGAAGCCTAACAAGAACCACCACCCAGACAGAGCCAGTCTGTGCCCGGCTGGTCATTTTCCTTGTCTTGTTAGATCACTAGACCAGGGACTTACTGCGTGGCCTGGGAAACTATGTCTGGGGTACAAAACGTGCCATGTTAAAATTATTTGGGCCTTTTCTGGATTGTCTGCTTTGTGAGAGAGATGAGAGAGTTCTCTTCAGGGGTGCTCCCCGATAGGGGAACTGCAGCCGGTACTCTGTGCCTCTGCGCCTGAGAGTTTGGATGTTTGTGGTAGATGGAAAAACTGTTTTTGCTTATTCAGGTTAGTGTGTGGTATGTGGGTTGCAGTGGGCAGGAGGGAGGACAGCCACCTGTTTGTCCAGCCCTGATGGCAGCTGCCTGGCTGGGCTGCCCCTGGGGAAGGAAGGGATGCCTTCCTTTGGGGAAGCTCTGCTGGCAGGGCCGTCTGGAGTGGAGCAGAAAGGCAGAGAGGGGCTGAGACCTGCTGCAGGCGAGGACTTGCCAGAAGCCCCTGCCCGCAGCAGAGAGCAGAGCCAAAGCCAGCCCCAGAGGTGACAGAGCCCGCTGAGGTTTCCCCAGGACGGGGTGTGTTCCCAGGCAGCTGGCAGGCGGTGGTGCACCAGGTGAAGCCTTGCTGCAAGCGCATGGGGAAGAGGGAACATCACTAACATTTGATTTGTCTCCTAGAGCGAAATTCAGTTTTCCCCTCTTTAAAGACTTAGCAGCTCCAGTTCAATATTTTGAAATCTAGCAAAATTTAGGTGAGGGACTTGTGGTGACTTTGATACATCTCTTAGAAAAAACAAGTTCCTTGGTGTCGGCTGCATTTTTGCCACTTTTTCAACACTGGCAGGGCAAAAGTTGAAAATAAGACAGCAGAGAAGTACTTTTTCCTCAATAGTTGGTGGTGGTCAGTCTGAGAAAATGGGGCCTGTGGACTAATTATTAAACACAATTTTTGCTTTCCCAAGTTTGGCTCTTCTTCTTCCAGCCTCGTGTGTAGGACAAAGTGAGGTTTTGGGCCAGGCAGGAACTGCAGAAGCCAGAGAAAGATCTCCAGGTCACCAAGCCAGTGCTGTTTGAGCCCCTTTCATTCACCGTAACTCGCTCTTGCAGTGGCCGCGGGGGCATTTCTGGTCTCTGGCCATGGCTGATCCTGAATGCTGGCACTCGGGTAGACTTGCCAGCACAGACCTGATTCAACAGTTTGCTTGGACTGGTGTTAGAACAAGTTTTGTTGTTGGCTCTGGCCAGCTGCTTCATGCTGAAAATGGCAATTTATGAGGCTTTTACAAATTTTCATCCAGTTGATACATCTTTTACCCTTCAGAGGACAGCCCCTCCTGCCCGCTACTAAGATCTTCTGAACTAAGGGAGCAAATGGTGACACGTCAGGGTCAAACTCATCCACAGCTAGCACATGTGGAGACTCCAGGGCAAAGAATAGTTTCAGTCTGTCAGACAAGGACTCGTTAAGTAGGAGGATGATTATGGATTTCTACATGCCTGCAGGAGAGCTGACTTGGCCACAGGGAGAAAATTATGCTGATTGCTATTTTTCTCTTATCTGTGGGTGATCTTTGAAAGTTGGGGCTTTTTGGTTTTTTGGGTTTTTTTGCCATGTGTCTGGTCTTAATGTATGCATCACCTTTAATCCAGACTGGATGCACTCTGTAGTGCGTTATAGCTATCTCTTCTTAAATGCAGGAGAACTGTCAGTATCCACCTGACAAATTTCTGAATGTGGAAAGATCTGAAACCTCATTTCTGATTTTAATGAAATGAAATACAAGCATTACCAGTTTTTAAAGATATCTCTGGTACCCTCTCTAAGGTAGTAATTCAGCCCTGAACACTGCTTTATCTCCTCTTACACAACAGCTAAGAGGTAATTCTTACCTAGGACGTGGTAGCTCACTAGGGTTTTTTGAAATTATGAGATTTATGACAATGAATTTTTTTATGTAAGGCAAAAAAGAAAGATGAAATGTTTTAAAGAGCATCTTCATTTCTCTTTAGAAAACCTGCTAACAATATTTTTCAAGCATTAGAAAAATTTCTTGTTTCTTAGTACGTAATTATTAGAGTCGCAGATCTGACAGATAATAACAGACTATTTTCAAATTTAGTTCACTAGAAATCTTCAGTTCTCTTTAAAACGTCTGTTAGGGTTTCAGAGGTAGAAGTGTGCTTCTCAGTACATGTACCCCTGCTTGGATTGTCCTGTGCTGCCATGGGTAGATTTGAGGTAGATTTCGATGTCAGTAAACGTTCCTTGGATATGTCATTTACAGAATAGTAATGTGATAAACTAAGATATTCTGTAGTTTAACAACAACAACAACAACAACAAAACCCAAAACATTATCAAGCAACTAGCATGAAATGTCACCAACCAAATCACATATATTCTTTCCTCAAAGTTTCTGTTGCACTGGAGTCCCAGCTGCGAAGAAATTCCTGAGTAGCTAACAGCAGTTTGCTTTGCAATGATGATGAGTTCAATGGTAGCATATGAATGGGATAAAAACCTTCCCATGAAATTGTTGCAGCTTGGTCTGGACTGTAATCAGACTGGCCAAGCTCTGTAAGCACACTGCCTATTTCATCGCAGTGCTGTTGCAATTGCTAAATTTGATTTATACACCAGAGCAGTCTAATACTGATGATACGTAGTTTCAAGAGGAGAATATATGAAAAGGTTTGCTTTAAATATGACAAGACTTGTTTTAACAATAAGTTGAATTTTAAATATAATTCCAAAGGAAAGAAATGAGAATTCAGGGAGCTATTCTGTAGAGCTCCCATCAGGCTAGCCTTCTGTGGTCAAGAAACTGTTCATGAAGCAGATTTATTTTGTATAATTGTTTCTACAATTTTTCAAGTAAAAATGGGCTTTCTAGTGTTTTTCTTATTGATATTCAAAAGAGCTCTTGAGTGTGTCCAGTCCAGGGACCTCTTCTGAGTTTGACTCCCTAAACTATGCCTCTAATAGCAATCTAATGGTTATAAACCTGTATTTTAAGACCTGACTGCTAAAAGCCCCAAGCAACCTGCTCTGACCTCAGAGATGACCCTGGAGTTTGGACTAGATTTCCTTCCATGGGCCCTTCCAACTTCAATTGCTGTTGATTCCTTATATGAATATTTCAAAACTACTTTCAGCTTCCAGTTAAATTTGTGTCCTTGATTTCTTTGGCTTCTTAGGCTTGTTCTTTGCCTAAAATAAATTTTATTCTGCAACGTATTAACTGAGAACAATAACATTCGCTCTCAACTTTTATTAAGCTGAACAAGCCACGCTCTTCTAATTTCCTCATGTGAATTAGAATCTGCACTCCTTTTTCATTCTAATATACCCTCTCTGCACCTGTTCTAATCTGAATTCATTTATCTTGCATGTAGGTGATCACAGCACTGCGGTACGGCTCAAATCCAAATACAAGGTCAACAAAGAAATACTCATAGCCTGCACTAGGTGCTCTTACTGCTGAAAACATTTTGCAGTTCAATACAGCTATAGATTTCACGTTTTTTCACAACGGCACCTTGCCCACACTAATCCTGTCACGTTTATCATCTCCTGATCTTGCTTTGTACCTATAGAAATGCATAAATGCAGACATATGCAAAAATATTGCACCATAGAAATCATTAATTATTACCAATCTTACTATTAATAAGGTTTTTCTGATACTTGCCTGTCCTGGTTTCAAAACTATGACGTTGCCCTAAACATTTCCCTCACTACTAATTTTCATTACTCTTAATTGGACCTTTTTTTCCCTCAGAAGCTGTTAAGCGCTCTAGACCCAGGTGTCTTTCAAATATTTGTACACAGAAATCTTGTCCTCTTTTAAATTACATCTGTGATCTTTTCCGGTACCACAATTATTTGGATGTGAATGAAAAAGATCTCTTTACAAGAAAATGTTACCATGTAGTTCTCAGTTTTGTTTTTTAGGATGCTGTAAAAAGACCACTGAAACATGCTTTAAATCCCAGCAATCACAAGCACCTAGGAGGTGTGAGACAAAACCTTTTAAGTATATTGATCACAGAATGCCTTATTCTCCTTGTATTATAAGTGCTTTTTAAGATACTACTCAGATGTCAATTTGGTCGTGTGGAATTGTGCTCTGTTTGGGAAAGCAGGCTTTACTGAGGTAGTAACTAAGAACAAGTCATTCCCCCTGGTGCAGCAGGTTCCCCCAGTAAGAGTTTCCCTCATCTTCTGTTTCTCCACAAATTCTTCCTTTGGGAAGTTGTTTAAAGATAATCTAGAAGTGAATTCTCAGACTTTCTCAGTGAGATTGCCTGTCACATGGTGGTAACTTGCCATGCAGGGGATAAATTGGCTTTTTTTTTTTTTGAGACAGCATTTTGTTGTTCTTGGTTTAAGTACTTTTTTCACATTAATTGTTTAAAGAGCAGTAAGTCATCTGCAGATTTAATATGTGTAAATTTGAGCTTGTGAGACTGTAATACAGAATGCTGGGCCCTGTGTAGAGTTCATTGGCTAAATGTTTATGAATATATAAGGAGATCTCAGCTCCAATGCTTAAATTATTTCTTTCTCCCTTCTAAGTGCAGCTACAGAAGCCTCCTGTGTCTGGTTTTGGCACGTGAGCTTCTTATAAAGGGAAGGCATACACTAAAAAGAGTTGTCATCTTCCCCCATGTTTTGCAGAACACCCATTGGATTTATGCTTAAAGGCAAGGGACAATCTATCCCTTACTTTCATATCCCTGACCTGAGCTACAAACAGCAAAAAAATAAAGACAGGAAAAGAAGAATACGTGACTGGTGTCAACATTCTTTTTCTTTTTGGAAGAAGGTTGTTCAGTTTAATCCTCAAGAAAGTGAGAAAAATAACAGCAATGGATTAAAGCCAGAGTTTAAGAAAATACATTTAAATATATTTTTTTACTTAAAAGTGAGTTTCCTCATCAAAGACCTAAGAGTTAAACTATATTATATACACCTCAGGTACAAATTGACAAAAGATCTAATAAACCAGACTATATAAAAAGCAAGAGACTTTTTTTTTTCCAGAAAAAATGTATTTGTGTTTTAGCTGATCATATAAAAGGCATTAATTTTTTAAAAAATGTGTATATATTTTTTCAAGTGTTAATGGTTTCACCATTCATTGCAACTGCATTCCACGTCCTGCGACATCAGGGCACCTTATCCTTATCTGTGTAGCACAGTGAGCATCATCTTTACACTGAAGTCACTCTCATCACTACTTCCCCAGAGCCGTTATCTTCTGATGAATCTTCCTGAGGTCTCATGCGGTTGAACAGATGTAACAATACATAGCCACACTGAAATCTTGGTGAGGTTAATTGCGTTGGATGAACTAAACTTCTGTTTCTAAATGCAGTCAGCGGTAACCACAATGTCCTTCTTGCTGAGGGTTCTCCTCGATTGCTCTCTTCTATGTCTGTGGCTTTATCATAATTTAACACATCCCAGTGTAAGTTCACAGCCCTCCAGCGCTTAAACACTCGATAAACAGATGCACCTTCATGTACTATCAGTCCTGAAATTAAGAAAAAAAAAATTAGCTTGTACAAAATGTTGGTGGATACCATTTTGAGAGCAAATACAGATATAATACAATGTAGTGAATCTGATAATTGCCTATTAAATTACTTGTAACTCTGATAATTCAAATAAATTGTACATATGTAATATAACTGGCTATCCGTGTGTTTAATATTGGGAGGCAGGAGCATGTAGAGGAAATAAAATAGTTATGAATGAAAGCTCAACATAACTCATACTGGAATAATCTGAGCATGCCTACCTGAACAAAGTATTTAGGTAAGCCAATATAAAAGAACCTTACTGGCAGATTTGTAACTTGACTGTTTATGCTAGTGTTGTCTTTGTTCATAGTAAGCACTATGTACTGAGATTTGTACTGGTTTAAGTAGATCTTTAAGTTAGAGCTTCTGTAATGAACAAGATGGTCTTAAATTTGTTTAAGAGCGTTTTGTAGAAATCAATACAGATACAAAGAAATTTAACTGTTTTCACATTCTCAGTTCAACTTGGGAGCACATATTTATGAAAACCTGAAACAGCTGTAAGTATAATGAGGTTCCTGTCTTGCTTCAGTAGAGCAAGAAGAAATTAAATGTTATGTTATTATTAACTATGATGAGCACAGAAAGGATGACAGGCTTTCTTCTTTCTCTTCAAAATTCAGTAGACAAAAGTTAAGAAACATCTTTTTTTGTTGAGACCCAGGAAATCTCTTAGAAGGTCCTTCAAGGAAAATATAAAGTGTCTGGAATCCTCAACAGAACAACCTGCTTATGAGCTTATTATGTTGCTGATATTTATGCTTATTTTATGCATGCAAGCAATTTATTTACTTAACAAGCCAAGAAGAGTTTCGTTTGTGTGTAAATATGTATATGTGTTTATATACACAGTCTTTATGAGTATGTATTTCAAATATAGATTTACTAGGGAGACACATGGGGCTTCAGCCTTATTGGGTTTTTCTTCTGTTCCTCAACCAGCCAAATACATTTAGAAATTTTCTGTCCAGCGTGTTTCTTGCCTAAAATTTTCCTACACATGGCCACATCTATGATCTGATCTGTGGTGTCACAAGCTATAGCCCTTTATCCCATTGAGTGTAGATCACCTGTTCCTATGTGATGAAATTGTGATTCAAGTGTCTGAGGTCTCTTAGTGGGGTTAGCTGATACCATAAAGGAGACATTCAAAGAAAGATGATGCAAGTAGAAAGGATGATAAAGACATTTATATGAGCAGCAAACCTCAGATTCAAGTGCAATCATTTGCAGAATCGTTAGCAATACCTACTCAGACATTTTTAGAGATCATTACACTTGAAAGATGAAGAAACACAAAGACTGCTTTCAGGACATGATAGCAAATGTAGCATCTCTGCAAGGCTTTCAAGTTGCCTAGAATTTGTTGAAGCATCAGATAGAGCAAAGCTAGCACAATAGACTTAATTAGATGTTAATATTCTAAATATATTTTGTATAAGCATAGTATTTTACTGGAAAATTTTCTTCATTGCAAGACGTCTATCTTCATCTTCTCAGACATATCTATAAAGCAACCTGTTCTAAAAGTCTAGCAGCTGTGTTAATACATAAATGCACTTTCAAGATTGGCTATATTGTCTTAAAAAGGATAAATGTGTTTGATCATGCACAAAATCTACAAGCCAAATACGCCACAGTTTTATTGCTGTGACAAAGATTCCCCCCACCCCCCTTTTTTTTCTGTTGGATTTCTTCTAGGGTGATAAGGGAGATGAGCATAATTTTCCCTCTACCTGTCACTGGATCATAGCATTCTTTGGCTCAATTTCCCCTCAAGACTGTGATGAATCAAAATTGAGAGAACCTATTTACCTCAATGTAAATATTTTTTTATATCTGCCTCCTCTCCCCTGGAACCTAAACAACATATTTCAGAATAGAGAAGCAGTTGAGAAAGGATCATTGGCATGCATGAAGTACATTTAAACAGTCAAAAGTATCACCCCAAAGTTATGACAGAAAAAGTCATAGGATTTCTTTTTTTAAGGAGCTCTACTGTTTTTGAACTTTCAGGATTTACTGAAATTATGTTTTCAAAGTTTTCTCAACAATAGTAAGGAAAAGAAGTTTTCTTTAAAGTGAAATCTGTTATTCACACAAGCTCTAAAAGAGCTAAGGAACAAAGGATCAAATATTGCAAGGCTGGAAACAAATTTGTCACATTTGTCAATGCTGAAGGACAAAAGGAACACTTTCATAATTCCTCCCATAAAAAGCTTTGGTTCCCATCTGATAAAACTGCAGATTGAAAAAGACCTACGCCGAAGAGGCAAAAGAATTCTAATAGATCTTTTGTCTCTTTGAAAGATATTTTCCAGGGGTCAGGGGAAAACACATTCTCAGCACCAACAGTTCCATGACCACAAACAAGGGAAAATCTGGGTAAGGTTTAAATGCTTGAGATTTTCCAGTTCCAAATAAGTTCTGATGCTCAAAATATAAGCAGTTAGTCACTAAAGTGAAGCTGTAATAAATGGAAAAAAGTCTTCTTTTTCTTAAGCAATGATAGATAAATCTACAGCAATGATAGCTAAATCCATGAATAATATGGACTTGTTCCACATACTGTGGTTTTGACAGAACAGAGGATGTAGTTGCAGAGTCCTAGGGATAAAAAAAAATTACTTGCTTGATCCAGATGATCCCAAGAAGAAGTGTTAGAATTCATTACTATTAGCCGTTCTGATGTTCTGTCCAATTAATATCTACAAGAAACAGAGTTTTGGGATATGGATCTGGTAAAATGTCCTAAAGGCTCTAAGAAGACTTGACCTTCAGGATTTATTTGTAAGACGTAGTGATTTCAGTGGGATCCAGACAATAGGATTACGGGAAGATCAGAATTTTCTTTTCTTCTATTGCTGAGTACTACGAAATGCTTTTACTCTATCCAAAGGATTTCTTACACTTGAAATTTTACCGAATGTCTTTACAAGAAGGCAACTCCTCTTAGTTGTGGTATTGGGTTCCAGTGTTGTCTTAATTATCACACTAATCTTACTCATAATCATTTAGGAATGGTACTCCCCAAAACATCAGAAACTTTTACCAGGGAATAAAAGACCTCTTTCAGAAACAGACTTAACCACTGGACAAAACTACATTTCTTAATCCTATTCTAGTGTCCACAGATACAAAAAAAGAAAAAAAAAAGCAATAAAGCGCTTTAGCATTAGTGAAAGACTAACTTTCTGAGGAATATTAAGTGCAGCTAGATGTGTTCATTACAAGTAACTTCAGCCTGTACATTTTTACAACTGAGGGAGTTACATGAATGTTGTTAGGCTTCAAGTTCCTTGGTGGGGAAGAAAAAGGCTTTTAGAGGGCTATCCACACCTCATGTTGGCTCCCATCTCTTACTCCCTTGCCATACATAGTACCAGCACCACTCGTGTTTCCACTGCAATGGTACAGTTGCTGTCCATGCTCTAAAGGAGCTGCACTGTTGTGGGATTGCAAGTGAGACATCATTATTTGTAAGAGGTTTTGTTCATGTTAGAATCACTTATGACTAGTAGTTATGATTATATTCCAGTGAAAATATATAAAATTATATGACCTCACAGTTATGGGAAATAATTGCTAGGTCTACAAAGCAGACCAAGTAGCAAAGATCTGGTGTACTGTCCTTCAGTGGCTAAATAGGGGGTTTATTAATTCTTTCCTTTCATATTAACTCATGAACTCATTCTTTTTGGTAATCCTTGCATACATGGTCTAGTCTCAGCACTGTCACTGCAGTAGTTCTGAGTTTCACAGGCAGTTGTTCTAATTGATTATATTGTTAAAGGTTTGCCTTAGGGAAACTTCCACCATCAACAAGTTTTAGAGAGAACAGCTTTACACCCAGCTTAGATGCAGAAATGTACAAACTAGTCATTTATAGGATTGAAATTAACACTGATAAGTAAAAAAGACCATCCTGTTAGGAAGAAATTAGAATTCTAGAAAAAAAAAATAGAGTGGAACAAGAAAAAGAATGGATACCAATAAAATATGCATACTGGAATGAATAGAACATATTGTATTGGTGAGCTGTAATCTTTCAGATATTTCTTTTGGTGAAAAGATAGTCAAGACCAAGAATTAATATACAAGTTACATGTAATTTACTAGATAAGAAAGTTGGTGGTATGCTACCTATGGCATGTAAATCACTTACTGGGAAAACAAATTAATATGTGCGAGTTTTCAAAGATGTCACATAAATATGCCATCACCTTTGGGAAAACTGCTTTTAAAAATGATAACAAACATTTCAAAAAGTACAGATATTTATACTTCAAAAATTACCAAAAATATTCATATTGTTTATGCAAAGCTATATGGAGGCATAACTGAAGGCAGTTGGAATAAGCCTTAGTCATACCACTAGTAACTCAAGCACTTGTCTTGAAATACGTGGTGCACAGGAAAACCCATACGTCTGCATAGATTTTTCATTGAAATAGAAAGAGATTCCAGTGGGAGTATAGGTATTGACTCACTGTAAATCCCATTGAAAACAAAGAGAATGTCATGGATGACTAAACACAAATGAGAGGAGAGGAGATACTGAGAACTGTGACTGGCTGTAAGCATTACAAGCTTTGTGATGCAAGAGATTATATTTAGTATGCAATGGTAAAATCATATGTTAATGCCTTTGGGAAGTCATCAGCATAATGGACAGTGTTGGGTTGGTTTTTTTTAATCATTCATGAGTAATAATTACATCCATCTATTAGAGAACTTTCTTTGAATGTTTTAGATTAAAACTATCAGTCTCAAATCCCTCACTTTATGATGAAAGAAGAAAAAAGTGAATAAACTTGAATGTATTAATAAATATTTTTAAGAGTTACAAGATCTGCTAGTCTTACAAGTTTACAGAATGCAGATTACTTGAAATCATATGCAGAATAAGTGGGCTGAATTAATCTGGATCGTCAGAATTCTACAATTACCAAAACACTTCATACAGCTTTCTGAATTTACAGATATACTTTAGCAAACTGTTAAAGTCGTATCTGCACTGAACTTCATAATTATGAAAGTGTCCAAATGTTTAATCATAGTCAGTTTTACATTAAAAAAATCCATGTATTATTTATGACAGGACTATAAAACTATATTGATGTAATTACAGGCAGGTCAGTTTATCTGGTGGGTGAAAACAGCTGCACATCTCCTTTGCTCCTGCCTGGTGAGGGTGGAAGCTCCATAGCCACATGAGGCACAGCAGCTTCCACTCCAGAGCTGGCTTGAGCCTGGCTGGCTTGAAGGGCAGCTACCTAACTGCAGGTACCCATCTACTGAAGGCTTCCTTTACAACAGTTTACTTCTACACTAATATTTCTGATCAGCCACAGATTATCTCAATTGATTTTGAGATTAATTTGATTTAGGTGTTTTAGCAGTCAAACAAAAGAAATGGAAATAGTTTGAAATAACTGGTCATTCCAACTAGTTGATCCATACCAAAGTAAATGTTTTACAATCATAATCTTTGTGAAAAACCATAATTTTGTATAAATGAAAAGTTTAGAATGCCTGAAAGACATTTTGTCTTCACTTAGCATTTTTTTAAACTAAAGCAAAAAACTCAATATTGAGTGTTAAGCTGGAAAAAGGGGTATTCAGGAACCAGCATGTAAAAGGACATGCAGCTCAGCCTTTTTTTCATTTAAAAGCTGAGCACTGAATCCAGCATATTAGAGACCTAGATTCTGTTAATTTTTCTGTCTGAGATTTGGTTTCACAGAAGAAAGCTTGTGTTCTAAAATATTCCAGAGTGGGCTTCCCTTAGAAAAATTACAAATTAAAGAGAACTGCTGATCCAGCTGAAATAGAAATACTCTTACAGTAATGGGATGGTTTCAATAAAAGATGACACGGCTTTATGGTTGGAGCAAAAGCCTTGATATTAGGAATCACTCTGTTTCTTTGCACCTTATTGAGCAGAATTTAGCACTGTCCTTCTGAATTTACATACATTATATGGGATAACATCAACATTTCTCCCTCAGAAATCTCAAAGCAAACATCGGGTAGCATTTAACTTCTGGATTTTCTTGGAATTGCAACTCTGAGAATGTGGTTTAATGTTTACTGCAATTATTAAATTTTCTCTGCAAATAATCATAGCTATTCCAGCAGTCAATTCAAGGTTGTTTTATCAAATACTAAAGGAATTTATAGTTACTATTTCTTTGTCCAGTATATTTTCAGAAATTTCAAAACCATTCAAAATAGCTTTGCAATAAATTGTATTTTCTTTTATAAAATTTCAGCTAAATGACTTGAGACTTTTTAATAGTATAGTAACTTATTAGCAGTGTTAGAGCATTTTGTAACTGTTTATGATGTACGAAGAACTCATGCCTGTCTTCTCTCTTCTTTTCTTTTACTAGCACAGTGACCTATGTAAGTCTGTGCAACTTAATTTTGGATATGTAATTCTGCGACATCCTCAAGGGCTTCTTCTGCTCTTCATGATGCTACAATTTAATGCAAAGTGGCATCAGCAGAAGACCTGACAGCACATAATTTTACTAAATATATTAATAATGTCTTAGCTATTTTCATTTATTTAACTTCCTGACCTTTGCTAGCCATCTATTTTTTCAAGAAATCTAAACTGTTCCTGTTCTCACCACTAAAATGTTGGGGAGGCACTTTGAATCTGAGAGTAACATTTCTTTGGTTCTTTTCTCTTCTATAGTATTTGTAACTGTAAAAAGCAGTATCTGCCACAGGTACCAGCTGAGAATAAATCTGCAAAGAACTGGAGTGATCAAGTAGAGTGACCAATTAGAAAAATAGATATAGTCACAGTCTTAAACCGCAGTCTGTGCTGTTCAAAGATTGAGCTTACCTATGCATACTAGATCCATAAAACCATACATTCCATAGCAGATTTGAAAAAGGATGTCCTTTCTTTGCCATACTGCATAAGGGCTGAAGGCTGACCATAGAAGCCAAGTCACACTTGCTACTAAGAACAGAGATCCTAGGATTACAGCAACCATCTGCACTTTCTCAACCAGTGTTATAGTAATGCTTTGCCACTAAAAGAGAAACAAAGTTGTATAAGATAAAAGTGTTATTTTCTGTGATTGTACATTCAACTCATTTTTTTCCTGAAATCAGAAATTATTTTAATATTTATACATGTCTTCATAGATCTTTACTAATATCCTTGATAGTGACATTTTATATATTTTTTAACCTATTTCACTTTTAGTTAAAGTGAAATTGATAGTTGCTTCCCCATCCCCACCAGTATGACTATCACCACCATCTAGCTGTGAACTTCAGGAGAGTTAGTAGTTTTACTTCTATTTGGAATACACAGGCAAAAGAAGATTTAGTCTTAGGAATGGAAGCCAGCCTTTCATATTTGTAGGGTAATGAAGAGAATAAAAAAAAAAAATCTTGGAAAGACAATCTTAAGGATGTTTCATGTGCATGTGACAAGCTGAAAGTGACAACTTTCTTTTCCATCTCACCCGCATCAAGTCTGAGGCCATTTTCCACTTTCCTACTGCTCATCAAAGAAGTTCCAGGCTATCATCTCCAGACATACCAAGGGAGCTGGGTTAACCAGCGTTAACATTATGAAGAGACACCTTCAGCCTAGTACATAAGCAACCTGAAGACTCAGGAGGCGCCCTGAATTTAGGTAGCATGAACATTTCTTTACAGTGCACCTCAATTACGTCCACCTTTCCAGGGAAGGCTGTATCCTCTGTATGTGAGGTGACTCAGAATTATGGTGTGACAGGACTTAAATATAAAATAGAATGCTTATTGAATTCTGTCAAGATAAGAATAGAAATAAAATTTTGTTAAAATAGGGAGTCACAAAAGCAGAACACAGCATAAATAAAAAAGCAGACTACCCTTGACATACATGGTCTTTCTTGTCCATAACTATCTAAATTAGCTTGGCAGAATACCCACTCTAGCCCCATCACCTATTCCAGCACTAACATGCAGACTTTGTAGACAGCCGTCTTTCCTGTTCCCAATTTGAACATACCTGCCCCATTATATAGTTATAAAAAGTGGAGAAAAAGCTACTGAAGTAAGGGCTCTATTACTTTCCCATCTGGCAATAATTTTTCCTTTTTACTGTTACTTTATAACAGCATTCTCTTTTTTACCAGCAGTTGGGTACCCAGTACTGTATGATCATAGGATGCAAAAATAATTCACAGGGCTATGAGAGGTCTCTAGTTCAACTTCCTGCTCAAAACAGGGTCAGTGATAACATCAGACCAGGTTTCTCAGGTCTTTATTCAGTAACACCTTGAAAACTTCCAAGAGTGGAGACCATTCAGCCTCACTGGACAACCTGTTCCACTTTTGACTGTCCTCAGGCTCAAAAATGTTTTTCTTAGAAAATGTTTTTCCTATATCCAGGCTGATCCTGGATATTTGGTTCCAGCTTATGCTGTCTTCCTACCATCAAGTACCACTGTTAAGAGGCTCAGTGAGCAATGAGGTCCTCCGCCCCTTTCATCTCTTTCAGCTTTTTCCGTTAACTTTTCTGCTGTTGCCTGCTTTGCACATCTGGTGCTGTACACCTTCACTCATTGCAGCCTTCTGAATACAGTAGTACAAAAAGATAGCTACAACAATTTGTAAATTGTTTATCTTGAAATACTATCCTTTCACGATGAACTTATTAAGCTCATACTATCTATTTCATTAAAATTCAGGGTTTGGAATGGGGCTATTCATATTCAATAATACCTTTTTTTGGTAAAGCAACTATGGATACTAATTTCCTTTTTTAGAATTTTTTTAATAAGGTCAAGGAAGGCCATTAACAAGTGATGCATGACAATGTTTTGAGCTTCTCATGACTCAAATATTACTTGTATACAGGATTTAAATGTCAGGACTGAAATTCATACCTCTCTTTAGACTCTATAGAGATATGTTCAACAAAATTATTTTTCATTTCTCAGGTGAAGCCACATAGTGTAACTTAGCAGAAAACTGTCAAAAATGCTATTGGTTATATATCTTTTCTATCTTCTTTCATTATCAGTGTGAGACAGACCTGTAATAATTTTGTTCAGAATGCCTGAAATCAAAATACATTTACACAAAGTAAAGCTTTAACTGTCACAAAATATTACTGTCAAAATCATGGAAGAAGCTGGCAATAAATCGAGAAAAGTTATAACACTGAAATAAACAGCAGATTTTTCACAGTGCAATCTCAGCAATGCAGAAGTTCCTAAACTCACTTCAGCTTAATTTTATTTTCTTTTTTTTTTAACTTGTACTATTCATAATCATTCTGCAAAGATAGCAGCGAACAGAAGGAAAAGTAGTCTAAACATTTGGAATAAGTAATGTAGCATGCAGTCTAGATATAAAGCCCATCCCTTATTTTGGTGTTGTCTGAAAACCAATTTCTATTCTTATCTCCCACTCCCAACCAGAAGCAACCACTCCAAACATCTTTTTCCATCTCATGAGGGCTTTTGTTGGCTTACCCAAACTTTTTCTTTCTAGAAAAGCTTGACCACGGAAAGTCCTAAGAAACATAAATATGATCCTCACCTCTTCCTAGCATCCATTCAAAAATGTATTCTAGTTATTCTGCTACTCTCCTGATCAGATGAATTGTCTATCAAGAATGCAAAGAACTGAATCTCCCAACCTCCATAAATTTAGTAATTCCAAAGATTCAATGCATTAGCACACTATTAGCCAGGAAGGGGAGCCACCCCAATTACTTCAAAAATGCTCAGGTACTTCACAGGTTGTAGTTCCTAACTTCTCTACCTTTCAAAATCAAATAACAGTTAACAAAACACAACAAAACAAAACAACAAAGAACCCCAAGTGGGGGTTTTCTTCTATTACTCATCTACTTTGGCCTCTGTGGTATTCACAGCCTTTCTTGTACAAAAGAAGCTCTTGTCCTCCCCTTTCCTCATAGGAAGGTCAGCAATAACAAAGCCGTTTAAATATTTTAGGAAAGTTACCACTCTATTACTGTAATCTGTAAGATAAACTAATTGATGAGATCCCACAGTAGATAGAGGAGGAAGGACTGTGCGTAAGACAGAAGACATTCAAGAGGCCCAGAAAGATTTATGCAAAACTGCTAACTTACCTCCTAGAGCTAGGCAGTCTGCTATAAGGGTCCAGCACTCTGAGTGACAGGGTAGGATAGACTGGTATTAAGCTCTAATATATGATCAGTTTGGAGACCTTGGTTTCTGTGTATGTCTCTCGTTAGCGCTAATGGCAAGAAGACTGTGGATGTTCCTGATGGCTAACTTACCTCAGCTGAAATTTCCTCCTCCTTACCCAGCTCCAATCAGTTTTGATTCAAAACTGTCTGCGATTGCCTCTTGGGAAATTAATGTCTTGATTTTTTTTCCCATAAGTTTTGAGTTTGAGTACAAATTTAAAAAAAGCAAACATCTTACTGAGACAGGCATATTTTTCACATAACGAAGAAAGTATTCTGTAGGTATGACAGTATTCACACGTGAATAATTTTGGAAGGTTCAGTCCTTTACTTAGCCATGGTCAGTATTAGGCAACAAGAGGAACTACATAGGACTGTATTGCCTGGTGGCATTGCATTTCATAACAAGGCTTGTGAATAGGAACTCGAGCTGTGGTCACACTGTTTTCTTCTACTTGAAGTCTCACAGGATAGCTAATATGTGTGAGTACACACTCTGACACACACCCAGGAACAGGAGACTCTTTTTCTAAGAATAAGATGCTTTTTATAGTATCAAAAGTCAGTTAAACTTTGTTTGATTTTGTATTATCATTTACCTGACTGTATGCCCTGCTACCTGCTGTTTAATCACTTCACCTTTTAATGTTAAATTAATGGCTTACAATAAAAAGGTCACAAAAATAATGCAGTAAAAATAATTCAGCAATAGTTAATGCTGAGAAATTGCATTTAGAATTTAACAGACTGAATTATTTAACATTCCAAATGAATTATCTCATTATTAGTGTGCCATAATTTAAATCCATTATTTCCATAAAAGTGTTTCTAATTTTCTTCATATAAACTGTCTCACAACTCGTAATTGCTCATGATTATAAATTATATTATTATTTCCTAATTTGTTTTTGTCACTTGCTAACTATACATTCCATAATCAGTAACAGTTCTTTTAGCTAAGTATTTTGCCAAGTTAGAAAAATCTATACAGCCTTTTAGTGTCACCTTCTTTAAAGTACATGACCCTAAAAAATAAATATTATGATAAAGATTACTGATTTTACTTAAAAACTAGAAATTGAAAGAAATTTTAAATATTTTGTATCTAGCTAACTATAATAATAACTATAAGAACTTTTCAAAGACCGATTCATTTAAAAAAAAATAAATCTCATTTAAATTCTATGAAATAGGATCCTGTTTCATATTCCTTCCCATCACATTTGTAGTTTTATAATGTACCATGATGTCCCTGTCGCCCATGAAAGGAACACAATTTATTTTAGTATACAATGATGAAATCTTCCTTTGAAAATGGTGCCTTCATTAACAAAATACAATTCATGCTTCTGATTTTAATATAATACTGTCTGTCCCTTGAAAACTTCCTACACTATTACTGACACTTCATTATGTTTGTCTCTTTTAGTCTTTTATTTACCACTGATCTTTTTTTCATTAATTCTTTGGAAGTCTGGTACGGTAATGGTATGCTATAGTTCCAACGATGATTCCAGAAACATTTTCCTCTTTTTCTTCTGTGTGCTCTGTCAAGCAGAAATACTGCAAAATTTTTCTTGTTTTTTTGAGGCCGAGACTTCCAGAAGTTGGAAAAAAGGTATTGCTTTGATGGACTGTTAAAGAATACAGTTAATTCAGTTGTATGCATGTCCTTACAAACATAAAGATGGATAAAACATTCGAAGATCTGAGATCTTGGTGACAAAACAATATTAACTTGGCTTTTTTTCAATGGTGCCTTGTAAAAGTCCATGGATTATTGTAAAATACACAGCAGAGAATTGATCTAAAAAGTACCGACTGAGTCTGTGCTTGTAATTAGAATACACTACACAAAAAATGTTCTGCAACGAAACTGCAGATTTTCCTGCATCCTTGAGAACACATGAGATTTCCTTATGGCTCCCCAACTGTACGTGTTTCAACTGTTGGGGTTACCCTACTCGGTTCTCTCAGAAACACAGCATAGTCTGGACACCTCTGACTGAAGCCTCTCATTCCCTCTTATCATTCTGGAAAGCACATTTTACATAAAAGGAACTAAAAATTGCAGGCAGTGACCTATTGCAATGTAACATGATTAACCTGAAGACATATCAATTATATGACTTCAAGAAGTTTTTGCTAGGTTGCTCTGATTGCTAGAATCGGACTGCTCTGATAAGAGAAAGCTCCCTGTCAGTCATTATGCATAATAGGATTTGCAATTTGCGTATGTATGAATGAAACTCTTGCAGGAGCAAAAAAATACAATGATTTAGGTCCAACGAACCATTTCTGAAACACGTTTCTTATTGTTAGTAGTCTAGATGATTAGATAATTACGCTTTCTAACATGTTTTGCAGTAAGAACACCGTGACTAAATTTAACATACAGTGATATTGTTGACTCATGGATCAGCCTGGATAGACTCTGCATAGTTTTGAGTGTACACACACACACACACAAAAACATTTGAAATGGAATCTTTGGCTATAGGCTTCTATTTTTATGTCCTTTTATTGAAAATGAATCAATGCCACAAAAACTGCAGCTCGCCATTAATGCTTACCTGTTTTGATAAATTATTAACACACAGAGTGCCTGTAGTCATAATACCCATTATCTTTTCATGTATCAGAGAGCTCAGGAGTACAGATAGTTTGGCTTGTATGTAACTTCTCAGTCTGCTTGGAAGACTGTTACCAACATATGCGCCACATAAGCAAGTTAGTTGATGGTTCCTGGAAATGTTGGTTTACTGCACGTACACGACTGAGTAGAACATCTACACCTCAGATTTCTGAATGCCCAGAAGCCTGGACATCCTGAGCAATGTACAAAAACCTCAAATTCTCTTACATTCATCTTTCAAACTTACTATTTTTCACACGTTCATGGTTAAGCAGAATATTTTAACATTTTATCTTATGATTTTTTAAAATAATGTCAGAATCAAGACCTGAGACCACAAGCAGAGCTGTGATGAAAACTGTATTAGTTTCACATTATTTTTCCTCTGGAAAATTATTAGGAGTTATCTTTTGCTGCTGGCCAAAAAATGAAAGGAATGAGGCAAGACTACAGGACCATTTTGTGACCATGTTAACTCTCTTAGAGACAGAGAGTGGTCATTTATTTTTAATGGTACGTGAAGGTGAACTTACTCTCCACTTTGAGGCATCCAGAGTTTCTGGAAACATCAACTCCTGTTGATTAAAATAAGCATATTAATCCTGTCTGTTAATCCTCCAGTCTATTAAAATAAGGACTGTCATTTTAACCAGTCTCAAAAGAAAGGCTAACCCTTTAACAATGAGCATACTTGAACCAGGAATCATTCCACAGTAACTAATATAGTATTCTCAACACCTAAAAAACATATGAAACAAAAATATGAAACCTGCTATATGTCCTATTTGTACCAAGTAGGTTTTTTTTTTCTAATTCTTGATCTCCACTTTTCATTGAGAATTGCTTGACAACCTACCAGGATCAAATTCTGCCTAAAAGATATGTCAGAGAATACTAAAAAGTCATGGTGCATTGCAGAGATGTATCTGTGTGAAATATGTACAGTTAAAGTGAATTATTCTCAAGTCAGCTGTTAGCTCATGAGGCTCTAACAAATTAAGTCTAGTTCAGTGGCTTCATTCGCCAGTATTTTGAACATTCCATGGATATGTGCATATTTGGTGAAAGTCAGTGAATGAAAATTACCACTCTAGGTGAATAAAAACTGTTCCTGCTGTAAAGTAGGAACTGTTCAATTTCTGTTCCAGCTTTGTTGGAACTACCGAGTTTCATTGCAACCTAGCTGTACTCTTGGCAACATTATCTGAAAATTTAATATGAATGAATGGAGGAAATGAAAGACTGCCATGGTTGTTGCCTTCTCTGTAGCTTAAAGATGATGTGCAATCTGAAAACAGTTCAAGCATAGACTATCATGTTATGGGTAGGTGAGAAAAAGACATTTATTGTAATTACTAACATTTATTCTCATTCTAACATTTATTCCAATTATTGAGAGGAAGTAAGTCTCAGCAAGATTATAAACCAGTTGTGTGAAGGAGTATTAACAATTTTCATGCTGTCTAGTCACTTCGGAGGGTTAACCATGTTTTGCCTATACAACTCCGTACTTCTCTTTGACACAAACAGATGGTACCAAAAAGGGTTCTGGAGTTGTTTTGTCCTTCTCTCCTGGGAAAGGAACTGTTTGTAAATGCTAGCTAAAACTGTTGAATACTTTTAACTGAAAAAAATGCTGAGCATGAGGCTGAGATTATGCCGCTCATTAACACACTCAGCAAAGATTTGTAAAAAAATTGCTCAGCATGGAGGGACAGAAAAAGCCCCTTCCACAAAAATACCCTGGCTACCAGCCAGTATGTCACCTGGTTTCGGTGTCTTCTCATCCATCTTATCAAAAGTATTCAAGTACTAATTCCAGTTCATTTACTGAAACGTTTCATCTGCTAGCTGGACTTTTCGAAAGTGCTGGCTACTCTATCTCTGTCTTTTTCACTTTATGAATAATAAATTTTACAACCCATACAAGAGGAAACACAGAGGGTTTATCTGAGAACACTCTAATGGTTGGTTCATTCCCTTGTGAGAGACTTTGACTCAAACCCATTGTTCATCTGAGATAAACCTCTGAAGATACTATTTTAATAACTGAGATTCATGTTGTATTCAGGATATTCAATAGTAGAACTCCTTCAAAGTAATTTATTGGAAAACTTCCAGTTCCCATACAATACACAGATGTTCACTGAACCAGAAAGAAAGCAAATGAAATTGATTCTTCTATTCATATCACCCCCATAGAGGTGACAGGGGAGATGATTTGACTATGGTACAAAGCATGGGGACCTGTTTCTGACACAGGTCTATTTCAGTGGGTTCTGGATGCTGAAAAAGAGGCCATGGAAAGGTCTTTCCTAGAAAAGAACCATATAAATGATGTGAAGGTGGAAGAAATGCCATATAATTGGAATGTTAGAGTTCAGAGTCCCCACTTTACTGAAAGACTGAAAGTGTTAAGTACTGTAAAAGGGGCAGCAAATGCTAAGTATTAATATGTTTTTCTAACCCCAGGCCCGATACAAAATGATGGTTAGATGATGGGAGCCAGAGAATGTGGATGTAGAACCAATTAAATCGGATAAGCACAGCTAAATTGTAGAGCATCAATTATCAACATTTTGTTTAAAGTACACAGTATTTACTGCTTTCTCCTGTCTGCTTCTAGGCAGTCTATGTCCAAAGACACCAAATCAAGTACTGCATCACCTTCTGTTGTCACTGGATTCCCCTGCAGCAACATTATTCACAGTTGAGAATCAGGGACTTCACAATAGTTCTGGCACAAAACAACTCTGTACCCTTGGTTAGACACAAAGAAGCCAGTCTTTTCCCTATTGCTATATGGCAATGATGTGTTTCAGCAAAGGGTACAACCACACCAGAAAACAACCGGCTACAAATATTGGCCTCTGGCCTCTTTGACTCTGAACAAAAAGTAATTCACAGAATGGGAACAGAATTTTCATGTGAAAATCTGGACGACACACATGAGAGAAGAGACAATCTTAATTCCATACGCTTCTTTGTAAAATATAAAACAAAGGAAACTTTAGATTTTGAGCGCAAAAAGACTAAAGAAACGCATCCTGAGTTCAGAGGTAAGGTTGTTGCGTTGTCTAACCCCTAAGCAAGATTACCTGTATCTTGGGCCAAGGTAAAAGGCAGCATGCCAGGAATATCAAGGTATTATCTACTAGCATGCAATCCTGGGTTCTGGCTTGTACAAAATCTGGCAGAACCTGCTCCAAAAGTCAATTAGAATGTAATTTATTAGATTAGCGAATAAATTAGTATGATGCTGTAACCAATTAAATTTGCAATAAATCTTCACTTGAAGACAATTTAGTCATAATTATAAAATGTTAGACTACGTAAATGAATATGGTAAATAATATACAGCTTGAAAATTTGTCCTAATGGAAGAATTAACTTATTTATTTATTATAATTGTTTTACATATTACATATCATGTATAATTAAAACTTGATATAAAAATATGCACAATACATTTATAAGTATTGCTATGATGTACACTTACTATAATTATTGATAATAATAATTTGAATTGTTAAGTTATTCATTAATAGAATATAATAAATAGCAAAATTTTAAAAGTCAATTGCCTTCATTTTTTCAGGTGCTGCTACACAATCACAGCTACAAACTAGTAGGTACTGTTGTTTGAATCAGTAATCATATTTTTTCTAATAGTTTGGGATAGCCATGGTTCTGATCATCCAGTTACTTATAAGACTCCATTTTTAAGATCTGAAAACGTATAAGATATAGTTCTTAATTACAGAAAGTGACAATTTAGATACTAAGTATCATCAAAAAATAAGTAGTCAGCATAGTTACTGAGGTGAGTGGAGAAACAGTCACAAATTTAATGTCATAACCAAAGATGACATCCTTAGGGATTCATATGGGAGAGGCAACAATGGCTCAGTACGTAAGATAACCTGGTCAATTCATCAGCAAAGTTAAGGAAATATGAAAAAGGAGAGAGTGACACTAGAACAAAGACACGGCTTCTTATTGACACTTCAGATATGCTAATTCAGGGTCACAGGACATAGCACCGTGGAAATGCTAGGTGATTTTTAAGTAAACAGACTTGAAGCCTGTACCTCTGAACCCAAACAAGGAAGAAAGGAGCCTTTTGGAGGTTGTAATGAGGACCTGATGCATGAGAGGTTGACTGCACTGGCAGTCATTTGGATGAAGCACTGAAGACTTCAGTGCAAACTGACAAACATTCAAAACCAAGAGGCATTAAAAGGAAGTTTCAAAATGAATTCAATAAAGCCAACTTTCTTTGACATATTTCAGTTCTGGAAAAAGCTAGAGTGGCACTTCACAGTTGACACAGCATGACTGGTAGAAAAGCAAGGAAGTTATGGTGGTATTTGGTGCCCAGGGTAGGCTACTCACATTGCCAAATAAGCATGAGCTAAGGAATCATAGCTAAGAGGTATAAAAGCAGTACATTATTATTTATTAACAAGATTTCATATTAAGAAGTAGAAGCAGCATGCTGAAACAACAAGTACTTGGTTGCAATGTTTTTCACTAATCTCTGTTGATGGGAATTAAAGACCTGAATAATCAGGATTTTGGACATAAGACAAAAAGAAAAAAAATCTGTATTTGTAAAACACAAATCCTTCATTGCTAAATAAATTTAACCAATTTGAGGCTAGATCAAGTTATTGGGGAAACAGCCAAATAAACAGGCAAAAAAAAAAAAAAAAGACAAAACCCAGTAACTCAAAGGTTCCTGAATGCAGGTTCCACACCATATCTTAAGCCTTGCATTGTTTACGTAGATATCCTAAGCATTTACAACGGCAGTAACTATACATATGTAGCAACCTTGATTCCCATTCACACTGCCCTTAACCTTGGGATGTGTTTTTCTAATGGAATCTGTTGTAAATATGTCATTTATGCTTATAATTCCAGTAATAACTTCTATTCAAGAGATTTAATCTGAAAAACAACCTGACACCATGTCTCATGCTGGTCATTTTGCCCCATGGAAATCTTAGACTCAAAGGAATCCACTTTTTCCCCCTGAAGTAGTTAACACACTATTTAATACACCAAGATAATGACACTCTTTAAATCTATGTATCTAGACGTTTTACCACTAGATCAGGATGACACTTGTAATTAAAACTCTTTTCCAAGTAGTTTACAGTTTACATTGTGCTGTTGTTTCACACCACTCAAGCAGTCAAACTGCCCTGAGCACCATTCACACATTTCACAAAATAATTGCTTCTTCACTAAGTTATAGGAAATAAAAGAGTAACATATGAAAGGCACACACCTAAAAGCTATTCTGTTTTTTTTTAAACATGCTCTGTTTTATTTACTTTGTGTAGTTACTTGATTACCTTAGTAAATACTTTAGAAGTCCAACAGAATGGCCTAAGTGAGAGCAAGAGAACTAATTTAAAATCACTATCCACATGTACAAAACCGTTCTCTATGTTAAAATCAATATTTCTTTGCCTAATCTATTTTTTACTGACAATCCCCTATCTTAAATAGACAGATGTGAGCACCAGAGTGCCTTGTCTAGCTCCCTGCCTGCTGTAGCTGATGCTCTGACAAGAATAACAGATTTCCTGGATTCCATCAGTAGAGATGCCAGCTCTCTCCAAATGTTCCATCTAGCAAAGTGTGAGCATACAGAGAATCAGGAAAGTAGATCTCAGGTATTTGCTGGTGGCATTCCAACCATTGCAGCAAAATCCCAAATATTAACTATACCTTCTAAATCACCATTTCAATCTTCATCCATTTCAGCCAGCAAGAAAGCATAATTTTTGCCATACACTGTTAAATCCTGACTAGACTAGGAATATCCAAGTTTCTGAATGGAATCATAGGTTTCAAACATTTGGTTTCCAGTTTTTGGCAGTTCTGACCTAAATCTCCCCCCCTTCCTCATTCTCAGTTTTTTCATATGACTCTCTAAAACAAAATCAACTCCTTTCTACTTCATCCTTCCAATTTCAATTCTTGACTGTCTTTATAATCTCCCATGTTCCTTCCTGATGGCTTTAGCTCCCATCCTGATGACTACTCTGACCTCTCAAATGAATATAATTTCTCCTCATTGGACTTACAAATATGGTTTACTGTTTGTAGCCAACAAAATGGCCACTTTTGGCACTGATTAGCTTTTCACCCAGGTCTAGATGTAGACTTTTGTTATTCATTCTTCTTTATCCCTACCCAACTACCACTGTGATAGAACCAGTTCATTTGTTGACACATTATTCTTCATTATTTCATGACTTTCAGATCATTTGTATTGATAATTCTTCCATCTCCTGTTGCCTCTTACCTGTCACTAGTTACCAGTTCCCTAAACCCTTCTAAAGCTTCTACAGTTTTGCTCCTCTTTCCCACTCTAATGTCTGTCTTGCACTCCTTCAGCTCTGTATGCTAGCAGCCACATATTTTGCTCCCAGGATGCCAGTAGTACACCAGTGGCCTGCTCACTTGCTCCATGACAAATTTTTCTCTCATCTGAATGGTTCAACCAAATGTATTTCTCAAGCTTAACTGACTTTCATCTACACACCTATTTGCTGCCTTTATTTTCCAGCTCTCTACTCCTTTTATCCCTGATTCTCTCTGCATGTTTATTACAGGAAAACAAAGAAAACATAATATAACATGAAATTCATTATCCCTTATCTTTCTGATGCCTTCCATTTTTTGCATTTCTGTCCTTTCCATCAGTGGTGAAATTTTTACTGTCCTCTCTTCTTCTAAAATCTCGCTACTTTGCACCAGTGACTTCATTTTGCCTTTCCTCCCGATCTACTCACTTACCCCAAATCTCTTTTTCAGTCTCTCATTTACCTTCAGATATTTCCCAGAAAGTACACAGGAAATATATTTTGTCTTTTCCAGCACAGAAAAAACCCACAACTTTGACACCACTGGCCTCTCTGCTATTCTTTTTTTTCTAAACTCATTAAGCACACTGCTTAGAACTGATGATAACTACCAGCATCCACGCAGTGCATGTCACTGAAACAGCTCAGTGTGTATCCAATCAAAAGGCCTGCCTAGTCTAGTAACTTGTCCCTAGAACCAGCCAAAAGGAAAGGAAAGAACGTGAGAAGTACAACTACTGTACCTGTGCTGACGACCTGACAGATCTAGTTTTCTGTTTCAAACTTCTCTCTCCTGTCAAAACTAAAACATTAAACTGTTTCTACCACCTTTTGTACAGATCTTCCCATGCATTTAAGTTCATTAAAATCTCTAGGACTTTGATGTCCCAGCCTTCCTCAGCCAGTATGGATTCACCCTCCAAGCCATGAATCTGTTCTATAACCCAGGAATTATCTTAAATTTAGATATCTGTTTGGATCTTTCTGTCCACAATATTTCTAAAACCTGTGAGTGTTTTCTATGTAACATATCTAAGACCATTCATATGTAAAAATTTATTTTCTCATCATCACTTTCATCGTGCTTCCTAATTACTGTAACACAGGTTTGAAGCTCATGACAAATGTAATTTTCTCAGTGACCACAAGACTGCTTCAAATACAATTTTTTTAGTCCACTGCTTTGGCCATGATACTGACCTTCTTTCTCCACTATGCTGGTTCCTCTCTTCCCCCTCACATAAAATAAAAAAATTTGATTTAATGTTTAAAGTCCTTGCAGGCTTTTACTGACATACTAATTACCTTTTAATGACTACTCAGACACTGAACCTCATCTATGTGCAGTTCAGTCTCAGCCAAGTATTTCATTTTCTAACAGCCCTTCCATACTGTCTTCACAGTCAAAGGGTGCCTGCAAAGCATCATTATTTTCTTTTCAAGAGGCATCTTAAAACTCATCCTATTTCAGATGCCAAAAACTCAGTGACAGTTAGAAACAGTGAGTGTACAAAGACAAAGACTTGTCCCTTATCTCTTGTTCAAACTTATTGTACATTGTCCAAGACTGGTACAATCCTTTTTCTTCTTTGTGTGCCTTGACATAGTGAACAGCACGATGTAGCCTCCTGGACCTTCATTACAGGCAATGTAACAGCAGCCTGTAATGTACATTTTTGTTAGTACATAGTGTAGTTTGAAAAGCACAACTGGAGATTTGAGCTTTCGCCCTTTCCCCTTCTTAGTTACGCCTTTAAAAAGTAAATGCTTCCATCCAGCTGAGCATAGTCACTAGCAATAACTTTTACCAAACATTTACCACATATTTTTTCTGGACACTGGCCTCCATTTGAAGTATCTGAAGAACTTGACTTTTGCACTTTTTAATATAACATGCATACACACAGATGCAGTACTCTATAAAGTCTTGCTCATGCTTATCTAATTGATGCCAGTGAGATAACTCAAGTGAGTGAAGACTACTCACATTAACAAGACCTGAAAAACTGAGCCTGTAATTCACAAAAACTGTTGAACATAATAAATTTTATTCTGAATATGTCAAATGTTAATAATCACAACCTGGGCCACTGAAAATCACTGAACTCATGAGCCACACTCCACTTCCAGTAGCTACATACTTGCTTAAATAATACTAAGTACAACCTTAATTTTTTTTTGTCTATATTAAGAAATCAGACCTAACAGTTAAGCATTTGCTTTTTTAAATAACTGGTTTGTGATTTTTCTGATGTCAGAAAAGGTTTTGAATTGCCATGTGATTAGCTTTTAAATTAGCACACCAATCTACTGTATCACTTTTGGAACAGGTCCAGTTCACCTGTAGCAGAATAGAACATTTTAATGAACAGAAGCACAGGGTATATTAAACATCTAACATAATACTATTTTATGACAGACTACAGTAACAGTCTAGAAAAGGCTATTCTCTAGATATATTTATTGCCCACTTTTATAGAAATGACGGGTTTTAACACCAAAGAATATTTTCTCAACCTGTGCATGACTATATTCCACTTTTAAACATTATTCCTGAATCTTAGGAGAGAATTTACATTCTTCAGTATACATTCATGCTTACCTGCAAGTCTAGTGAACTAATTTGTTAACAGCCTACATCTGTGCAATTTGTAAAGCTTAACAAACCAATACAAAAATATTTCTGCTCGTGCTTTCTTTCTCTTTGTTAATCTAAAATGGAATTCTATGCGAGTTTAATTTCCAAGTCAGACATTTAAAGTTTCTGCCTCCTTTTCAAGTTGTTTCAAAAAAATCTTCCAAAACTCCCTGCCAAAACCAGTATTTGTTCCATCTCCCCTAATTATACATTGTTTTTTTTCTAGTTATTAACATAAACTTGCCTATTATTGGATCAAATTCCACCCTGTCAAAAGGAGCAAGTCCAGCGGTGTGAATATGCACTTTCGTCAATGGACTAGTGCAAGGTTAAACATGTCTTCCTGATACGATTCTGAGAAGGACACTGAAAAAAAATCCAAATTTGCATTTCTTTGTGAAACACTCTATAAAACATCATTAATTCATTTGTGTGCTCATCTTCCACTGTTAGCCTATTGGTTAATTTGTTATTTTTAATGTTTTGAGATCTATTCCTATGTTAAAAGTCTATGTGTTTCCAGAATTGGGTTCTTAAAAGTGAATTAAGTAGTAGTTGCTAAAATATACAAAGTGACACTGGAAAAATTTCTATTGGAATAGTCACTTACCATAGTAAATTTTGTTCCTTGAATGTACTGCCTCCAAAGAGGCCCCCCTTTGGGATTACTTTCCCTGCCATGAAGCAACAGAAACCATAGAAAATGTTAGATATTAAATGGAATATTAACATCTATTCCAAAGTTCTGGAAGAAAACAGAAAAATCTCCTACTCTTAACTCCCTAACCATCGTAACATTCCATGAATACCTCAGGAAACAGCATACTTGAGGAGCTGGTGTAAATCTGCATAGACAATTCACTTATTTTAGGTAAATAGTATCCTTTTTCTCTCTTCTGACACTGCCTACACAGATCTAGTAAGTAAAAGACTGGTAGAGACAATCCTGACAACATGGACTGAGGCAGACTACTAGTTGTAGAGGAGTGAGCTACTCTCTTGGGAACTTTTAAGCACATTAGCTACCTCATTGACGATGTCATAAACTACTTCTATATTGAAACAGTCTAGCCCTTAGTTTTTTACCAAACATGACCAAAAATTTATCTTAAAAAAGGCTTTTTTTATAGTCAAGCAAATGATTCAGAATGTGTCCAAAAACTTAAACCAAGACAGCTGTTAAAAATGGCCAATATTACTATAGTCAAGAACATGGGAGAGGAGTGAGAGTATTTTAAGACTGATCACCCTGACAGAGACAACTGCATTTTTATGTGCTCCTTTTAGATTCTGTAACTACAAGAGGAATATTCAGTGTAGGAGAATGAGAAAGGTACTACTGCATCCTTCCGAAAAGATGTGTGACCTTGTGGGTGTTAGGAGTTTGACCTTTGGAATGTATGTCTAACTTATTATTTGAGTATGCGAAGCATGCAACTTGACAAAATCTTTTTCTGTGCTATTTTGTCAACAATAAAAAAGGGCAGACAAATAATTTACATTAAAAAATAAATACGGGGTTAAAAATAAATCAAGTATATTTTAAGTACAGTGTTCCAACCCTCCCCCCCCCCAGAAAAAAAGAAATAAAGTGCCATAACTCATGAAGAGAATGGCATTTAACTTTTGGCTCTTAAGTTTCCTTCTACTTCGTCTGTAGCTTGGCCAGACATTGTCGTCTACTGTGTCACCTACTGACTCTTTCTTTTTTCTTTGCTTCTGTTTTCCACAGAAAATGAGTAGCTGGTCTTCAAACTAGGGCTTGTTTCTGCTGTCCACAGAAATGTCTCATGACATTTCAGATGTCCTTCAATATCCCACTTGGCCTCCAGCTGTAGTTCCAAAGTCTCTCATAAGTTGTGTCATATCTTCTGTCCTGTGTAGATATTTTGGCTACCTTGGGACATCTCAACCTGTACTAGATGCCTCTTTCCAGGCAGCTGTGTCATGTCCTTGCTGTCAAACAACTATTTCCGGAGAATATAATTGCAAACTGTTGATAATGATATACCCTTTGCTAGAAAATGGACGAGCTTGCTGTGGACATACAGGAAATAAAGATTTTTAAGAGGTTAAAAAAAGCCAAAAGGATGAAACAGAACCTCATGTGAAACCACTAGGTAAAGTCTATGTAGAAACAGAATCTACCACCTTCATTTTCTGGAGCATTTTACAAAGCCATGACTTTTTTACATCACAAAGGTTCTATCCAGGAAAGCTTATTAAAAAGTTTCCTTTGTGGATTCATAAAGAAAAAGAAGTCACAACTGGCTCTGAAAGTACTTGCACCTAATCTGAACAGCTGTAAGCAAATACTCAAGATATCCTACATCCAAGGAATGATTATTACGCTCACACAACAGCCATTACCATCCAAGCACATCTCTTCTATAAAACTCCCATCAAACTCAGGCACAGAAAAATGACCTGAGTGCTCTGGCCTTTGAGAGCTCCATCATCTCTGAGCTCATAGGATCAAAACTAAAAAAAGATACAATTATCTTACTAAATGCGTTCTTCAGATGTTTGAAATACAATTTCTAGGATGGAATTTTAAGCTTCTAAAGAATGCTGATATGCAAAGTGGTATTAAGTCTTCCCTAACAGATCTGCTAAAGCTTTGAGTTTCCCCTCCCCTCTCCCTGAACACGCTACCACTATAATATTCTAACTTCCAGCAGCATGTTGTGCTGCTGACAAAAGGGAGCTGTGAAAAATGTTACTGCTCATTTCAGCTTCTGAAACACCTACTGGTAGACAAAACTTGAAGAGCATTCTGCTATTCTGGATTGCGCCAAGACTGAAAAGTCACCCCCTTTTACTTTTTTACATCTGCAGGCAACAGAAGATTTCTTTGCTTCTCTCCTCTGGACCACAAGCTTGAAGAATCAATGAAATCAACCTTTGACTGAGTCTTTAACGAACTATAAAGACATGTTTAAAGTTTAGAAAGTGAATCAGGGAAATCCAAGTTCTGTAATGTCTCGGTATGACTTATATAATTACAGAATTTAACGGTCTCTGAAAAGCACTTCTATGGCAATCCAAAAGCTAGAAGTATGTACCAGAATCAAATCACTGCACGTTTTAATATGTAACTGGTCTTAAAAACTAACTTCAAGTGGGTGCAAGTGTTAACTGGCAAAGTATACAGGCTCTTCCACCATATTTTTCAAAAAATCTTTAAATAAATATAAGTACCATTTTGTTTTTAAAAATGACTGGAAAGACATTTTTTAATTAAAGAAAGAAACAAATTACCTGGCAAGGCTTCTTCATTTTAATTGCTATAACATGGTATCTGTAACAGCAGAGTTCACAAGTCCATGACCCTCTTTCACTTATCCACTTTAACAGGCAAAGCTGATGCGTGTATCGTACTGACCCGTCACAGCGGCAAGGATTTAACAATTCACCCTGAAAAGGCAGCACAGAAACGTTACTTTTAAAGGGATCTTTTATGTACATGTATACTCAATACCAAAATATTAACAGGTCTGTAACAATGAACCAGTCTCCACTTCAATACATGAAAAAAAAACATGTATTTTTGGCATGAGAACAAAAATTCTCAAAATTAAACTTGTCTTAAAGGTGTTTAAGTGCTTCTAACGAGTCAAAGCTAGGTAACTGTCTATGTGTGCATACATACATACATGAAACAACTTAAAGATTACCATGCATCAAACAACAGTAGCATTAGCTCTTTTCAATACCTCGAATTGTACCGAAAGTGGTTAGATGCATTTCTCCAACAGTTATTTGCAGTCATCACTAGGAGAGAAAGCGGTGAGAACCGTGCTCGTGGAGCAGGGTTCTGCACTGTCCAGCGAGCCAGCTGTCAGGCAGGCCCCCAAATACTGCAGCTAAACACTTTCCCCATCAGTTCACGTTTCTATATTATATAAAGCAGCTATACTCTTCTTTCCTTGAAAATGTATATTTTTTTTTTCAGCTAAACTAAAACTACAAGACAAGCTACAAAAGCCTAGCTGCAGATCCATTGCTGATATTGTGCCCAGCAATGTAAGGACAGAGAAGATCTTCGAGGTCTTCTCAGCATTACCTGCAAGCTAACACCCTCATTTTAAAGTCTAATAGAAACCCGAGAAATTAGCACTGTTTAAAGTCCCCCAGGGGAGAGCCAGCGAGCCCGACGGCACCGAGACCCACGGCGTTCGAGCCAGCCACGGCAAATCTCTGGATTTTCCTGCACCGACTCGGAATTGCCCCAAGCACTTGTGACAACCACCTCGCACGGCCGCCGAGGCTCGCTACACCCACTCGCCGCCGACACAGAGGACACCGGGCCTCCCCGGCAGCGGCCAGCACCAGCGCCCGGCCACTTCGCCCCGCCGCCGGCAGCCGGGGGAGTGGCGGCGGCAGCCGGGCAGCGCTGCCGGGCCCTGTCCCTGGTGCTGATGGCTCCCGGCCCCCGCCCGCCCGCCGCGCTCCGCTCACCTGCTCGGGGCCCTGGAAGCAGATCTTGCAGATGGGGCCGGCCCCGCCGGGGTGGCTGCCGCTGCCGCTCTCGCTGCTGCACACCGAGCGGGTCTCGGGCTTGTCGCCGGCGGCGGCCCCGCTCTCCGAGCCGCCCCTCCGGCTCTGGCCGGTGCTGGGGCCGCCGCTCTCTCCCTCCTCCGGGGTGTCCCCGCTCTCCTCCCCCGCTCCGGCCGGCAGCTCCAGCGGGGCGGCGGGGTCTCGCTGCGGCTCCCCGGGAGGGAGGACCACGCTGCCCCCGCCGCAGCTCATGCCCGCGTCGGCCCGGGGCACCCGCTCACCCGCCGAAGGGGCGACGGATGGCGGCGGGGAGGGGGGGAAGAGACCGGCGAGGGTGCCCTCCTTGCTGCCAGCGGCCAGGAAGGTGACCCGGCGCGGCCGCCTCCCTCCGCCGCGCTCCGGAGCCGCCCCGGCGCCGTGTGCGTGTGTCCGGGTGTGTGTCCGGGTGTGCCGGCGGAGAGGGGGAACGGGGCCGGGGGCGGGGACCGCGCCAGTCCGTCACCGCCAGCGGCCCGCAGCCGCCGAGGCGCCGTCCCCGCCTCCCCCGCACCGGGGGGCCGGCGGGAGCGGCGGGGGTGAGACGGGCACCCTCGGCAGCAGCCTGGTGCCTGTCCGGCCGGGAGGAAACTCTCCCCTCCCTCAGCCCCGGCTCCCGCACAGCTCCCGTGCTGCGTGTCCCGCCGCCGCCTGTCCTTGCGGGCACGGCCCCAGCCGCGGGCGGTGGGAGGTTGTTCTCCTGGGCTCGCCCGCGCACAGCCCCTGGTCCCGCTGCTGGTCACAGCACCTCAGCGCTCACAGGGCTCCTCAGCCCCGGCAACCCAGGGGCAACCTTACCCTTTAAGAGACGCTTACAAATCTTTCCTCTTCCCTGGGCTTTTCATTGCAAAGCGTTGCGCTTGTAAAAGGTCAACAGAACGAATACTCAACAGTTGTTCTTCGGGTGTGAAACAGGAGCCGTCCTAGGCTCTCATGGCTGGTCGGTTGCTTTGGGTTTTTTCCAAACTCATTACATCACCTCGTTTTCAGAATTAAATCTGCTAAAAGCATCATGATCAAACATCTTCTAAAAAAAAATCCACAGTGGTTAGAGATTATTAAAGTTTGGCTGAGGCTGCTAAGCGAATGTATGTGTGAATTTCAGGATCAAGTATAACGCCAGCGCACATTTCATCTCGTGAAAGCGACAGCAACTGGCTGGGCGGGGAAAGAGAATGAAAAAAAACCTCAAAAAACAATTGTGAAGCCATATGCTCTTCCATAGCCACATTTAGATTTAAAGTGTGATGAAATCACTCGTCTTCTCCATCGGCTGCTTCATACGTAGTCTCAAGATGAGGGCGTATATACATGGGCTCAGCCACTGACTTCACCAGATGTGTTTTGATCGCAGGGACTTTCTTGGTGGGGATATTTTATTAGAAGACCAAAGAGGTAAACAGAAGCAAAACAGCACTCCTTGGCCCATGATGCTGCGGCTGTCAAGCTTTCTGGAGAGGCTTGCTGAGCACACACCAAACACCTGGTACGACCTTTCAGCCTGGCTGGAGACCAGCTCAGGCAATATGCTATCTGCAGAAAAGCAGCAGCTCCATGTTGCAGGAGAGTGACATTCAAACTAATTGGGGCAAGGCGCAGTTAAAGCCCTTTTGGTCCTCATACAGCCTGCATCTATTATGAAGGCCACATGATATACACATTAAGGACAAAGAACAACACTGCAGTTCACAGCAGTGCTCTAAAAAATGTGCATATTCAGAGGTTGTCTTCCTATAGTGAACAAGACGAATCATTATACCTTTTCTCATCATCCTACTAGTGCCCATTCCCATCAAAAATCTTTGTTCTGATGGTTCTGCATTAGCTAAGCCAGTGCTGGCCATTTACCTTGGCATTAGGACAAGACGCTCCAACCCTAAAATTACTTTTGTTTACAAGGTGATTGTTAAGTAGGTAAGTAACATGGATGCATCCGGATTTGGTAATGTAAAACAAGAAATGTCACATTGATAGTGACATTTTGATGACAACAGACACTGTGGAGTTAAGAAATTCTTCTACAGATAATTTTTTCATAGCAAAGTAATACCTGAAGGGGTTGCCAGAGAGACAGAACCAATCAAATAGATAAATTCTAAGAAAAGAAGAGGCAATCACAAAGAATGAAAAAAAACAGGAAATGTCAGAACAAAGAGATGAGACCAAAAAGCTGGGCAGAAGAGAACTAAAGCAGAACCAGAAGGAAAAGACAGTGGAACTAAAGTAGTGAAGTGAGAAATGAATGCTAAAAAGTTACTCATCTGCATCAGAGGAATACAGCACGCCTTTGCCTTTTGCTGTATGTGGGGATATATGCTATTTTTCTTTCTCATCTTTTTGTTTGTCAGCAAAAATGCAATAAATAACATGGCTTTTGGAAAGGATATAAAGAGAAGATAAAAATGTCAACACAGAAATGGAATGACTTCTTAGTGTCAGGAAAAGAAAGATGTGACTATAGAGAATAGTGTGTGTTAAGAAGGTCAGTCTTTTCTACTTAATCTTGCCCAAAATAAATGTATAGCATGTCTCTTAAAAGGGAGCACATCCAATACAAATTAGAAGAATGTTTCTTTCACACATATCTAATTAATGTGGAGAGCTGATGGCAAGTGGTCATTTCATAGACGTGAGGTTTTTAACACATCACCTGTTTGCATGTTTACCAACAGCTACTGACACACTCGTTAGAATAAAATTGCAAAGGCTGTTGATCCCCGTGTTTCGGAGTACATTAGTGTTGTTCAGCATGCTGGGGGTGGGAGGAGGTGCCAGTGAAAGAGCAGAAGGGGTGGAGAATGTTATACAACACAGCCTCCAACCAAAGCAGCGTTCAGCCTTCTCCTGAGCCAGAGAGGGGGACAGGAGCCAAAACCAAAGAATGAAACACAAAGAAGAAAAATTTAAAGCAGGAAATGATATTCTGCTTCGTAACAGCAGTAGCGTAGGTGGTTGGGAAAAAGAAGAAAGAGAAGCTGAAACTAGGAAGAATTAATTTGTGATTAAGACAGCGAACTGCAGCTCATGGGATTTATGTTCAAGCTCAGCTTTGCTACGTATTCCTTGAACTACCTTGAGCAACGGACCTCAGGTGGGCTGAACATGGCCATCCAGTCACCTAGACACAGGCAGCTAGCCAGACAGCCAGTCGGGTCTCCAACACCTTCCAGAGGACTGTGGCTGTCACATCTGCCATCTCTCCTGGGAACAGTGGGACATCCAAACTGACACTAGACCCCCCCAGCACATCTCCTGTAGATTGTCTCGTTCTTTACATAAAACTGAAACAATAATGTTTGCTGTCTCTGTTCTTATTCCTGCCTCTTCCATTAGAATTCACCATATTTTACTGGCAGACTCAGGCCATATTTGTGCAGTTTTGGTCTTGGCTGAGCTTTCTAGGCATTATAACAAGACAAATAATAAGGAACAGTGATACAGGTAAAAATAACACCAAGGTAATAAGACCATGGGACAGTGAAATGAATTGCATTTTCAGGAGGCAATGGAAAAGGCAGGAGAAGCACAACCCCTGAGGGAATGGAAGTTGTCTCTCCTCTGTTTTCCCCTCAGTTCTGCACCAGGCACATTCTTTTTCCCACTACGCCAGCTGAGCACTATGCAATTTTTTCCTCCAAATAAACTAATAGAAACTCAAGACCAGTTTTTTACCTGAGGATGATCAGCTGTAGGTAGAACACCCAGGAAGAAAAAACAGAGGAAGGTGTTTGAACAGAAGGGAAATGTTCAGGGAATGGACAGGACAGGTTTGGGTTTTTTTAGTTGTTGTTTGTAAATTTTTATGTACAGAAGAGGTTGCAGAGGAGTAATGTATGCAGGTAACAAACTAGGCAAGGGATATTATAAGAATAGCAGCACTGTGTTACTGCACATTTAGAAACTGACTCCTGCTCTTTTTTTTTTTTCCCAAAAGTTTCTGTAATGCATCAACCTGCACCATAAAAACAGTAACGTAACAACAGCTCAGTGATGCGTTCGTTACATTTTTCTGTTTGCTGTATCTCTGAGGAAAACAAGATGCTACAATTTTAAAATACTAATGAAGGAGGAGAGAGAGTAATTGCAGGTGTATTACATTCAAAACAAAGTACTAATGAGATGGCAGAAAGTGAAATTGACTTAAATAATAGTACAGAAACATTTTTATTCTGTTTACTGAATGGCATGTATATGTCCCTTTCAGAAAAAAACTGATGGAGATCACCTGTAAACAAAAGGCATTTTGGCTGTAAGCAAATGCTTCAGTTTAATTTGAAATGCACTTTACATGTTAAATACAACATAAAAGGTGCTTCTGAGTAATATCGCCATCTGTTAAATTTCCATGTTCAACTTCATTACGCTAAAAGCTCTGTGCAGATGGTTAATAGCCGTGCTAGTGGCTGTGTATTATTTGCTGGTTCACTGAACGTGCCTGATTTTTGTTATGAACACACACTCATCCTGCAGTTGAAGCTTTTACGGTTATGTCAACCAATTAAAATCTCATGCAGACAGAAACCTGTTGTCTCATGACAGTCTTTATTTTTACATTTCTCTCTTGCTTTTTTGGAAACACATACCTAGGTTCGTATCCAACCCAGTATTGCTCAACACTGATACATCTCTACATAGCAAAAGCATCCAGTCTTATCAGCAGCCAGTGTTTCTTCCTCAAACCTTGACAGGGATTTCCTATCCATGTCAGGGCCCTGACTGCGTTCTCCACTCCCAGAGAGCTGGCTTCTGGGGCTCAGGGCCACCTCAGGGCCAGGGCAGCTGCAGGCTGTCCCCTTCCTTCCTTCCTTCCTTCCTTCCTTCCTTCCTTCCTTCCTTCCTTCCTTCCTTCCTTCCTTCCCTCCTGCCATTTGGCCCTCACCTGAGCTTCAGCTCCCACCGTGTCAGACGCCCTATGCCTGGCCATGGCCACACCAATCTAGTCCCTGTGGGACCACATCCCATCCTGGCCTCACCCCCACCCCCAAGGAGGTTCCCAATGCCTGGGGCTGGGGCTGCCTCGGTGCCCCCCAGCTGCCCTGGCTGCCAGGCCCTGCTGTCACCTACCTGGGGAGCCCCCGGCAACTCTAGCACAGGAGCCTGCAGCTCCCTGACAGTTCTCTGTAGCACCTTCTCTTCTGTATTGTCCAAGAAGTGGTGACTGACATCCTTTTCCTTTTACAGGAGAATTATGAAAAGATGCATCCGCTAATTATTTTAATGTGCTTTCAGATGCTTACATGGTTAATGACATAAAGGTTTCAAATTTTTATTTGAATGTATTTTTTCTTCTTGGGATATTATACTGTTCATATGTTCTATTGTTTTCCTTACTGAATTCCTGTCTTATTTGCGAGTGCGCTGTTTTTCATCAGAGTTGCTATTGTTTTAAAAAAATATTTGAAACTATGATTATTTTTCTCCACCATGAAATATAGCTTCCTGTGAAATATAGTTTCCCTTTTGATCTTTAACTGCTTGGAAGCTTTTTTTTTTACATTTTTCCTTGTACCATTTGTTGAGAAGGAAAAAAAGGCTTAGGATGGCTTCCAGAATGAGGTAATCTTTGTTTGCAAATAAATTTAGTTCCTTGGTTTATTTTCAAAACAGATCAGCTGTCACAGATTCTAGAGGGCGGCATCACTGAGTTCAGTTTAGTGAAACAGAAATGACAGAATGTCAATTAGCTTTTCCATTACATGTTATATGAACAAAAGCTACTGTGCAATGCCGAAGTTAATTTGTTTTAGCTGTACAGATCCCTTTTTATCTGTTTACAAAATAAAACAAAAATAAACTTTTTTTAAAAAAGTATTTTCCTTAGATTTCCGTGTCTATAACATCAGAATGGCTGCAATATGCAGTACAGGCAACCTCAAACATTGGAAAGCAGTGGTGAGACATGAAAAATAATGTAACAACTGCCCAAATCCTGCCCCATTGGCTTTTAGTCCATTCTGTACACCTCCAGCACATGTCTGGCAACTTCAAAAGCTGGAAACTGTCCAACATTTGTAGGAAGGCCGTGAAATGTGGCTTCAACTACTGAAACACCTTCTAGGGGATACCACCATGACCTGGACCGCAGTGTGGTCAGCACTTGAGTGTACACAAGGCAGAACTTCCCCTAAGTAGTTGTTGGCAAGAAGGAAACACAACAGTGAGTTTGTGATGGTGGGAACTGGAGCTAGTCGTACTTACACCATGGTGTCAAAACTCACATCAGAGACCATTATAGGAGAATATGTTTTTCTTGATAAACCAAACCACAAAGGGCAATAAAATATGTATTTTGCTGAAATATTTTCGTGTTATTTATGTGGTGAAAGGAAAAGGGCATGCATCCAGATTTGAGACGCTCATTCCTGGCTGAAGAAGCATTGGTCTGGTTGTTTCTTACACCATAGGGAGTTTTTCACTGTTTTGTCTCCAAGGGCTCAGTCTCATTCTGGAAGTAAAAATATGAGCCCCTGTTATTTGATCTTCCACCCTTGATGCAGCAGGAGTTGTAAACCTCTCTGTGTGGTCTAAGCCATAGAAGGTGTTGTAGCTATGATGAATCAGTGTAACTTACAGAATTACCCAGTCTTGTGTTTTTTGAGAAACTGTATGTCAAAAACACAAACTGTCAGGTTTGCCTCTGGTTGGACTGAGAGTTTTAGAGCTCTACGAGAAGTGACCTGTGGAAGTTATCTGTTATATAGCTGCTAAACAAGAGGCCAACTCCTGTAGGCAGGAAACCTGGCCTCCTAAGGGGTGCCAATCAGCTGATAGAAGAGCTGGAGATAGAACTCATAATTTCAAGGTTGCAGCTTGAACATGCTTTTCTGTGAAATCGTCTCTTGTTCTGTTTATCTTGCTACCCACCAGCCCTCTCAAAAACAAAAACAAAAATACTATCTCATGTTGCCCACATACACCGGGAGCCAAAATTCCGCTTCTTGTGATAAATTTGTAGGAGAATAGATAATAGTCACCAGAGGCTGGAAGGCATCACATCACTGAAGAGGGTCTTCTAGTTCCTACAAAATCCACTGTGTTTTCCAGTTAAATAATCTTATTTCAGAAAGACAGTTGTATAAACCAGAAGTGACATCTTTTATGCTTCTTAAAGGGGAAACAGTAAATACTCCATTCTCACTGATCCCACAGTCCTGCCAGATGACTACCGTATCAAACTGAGACATTAGCTAAATCTGTTAGTTTAGTGCTTAGTGCTTGCTTTTTTTTTTTTTGGTCTTGTCTCCCTCTGAAGACACTTTCAGAAAATGTGAGGTAATGCAGGAGCATATCATCCAGTGTGGGAAAGGAAAAGGAAATGGTTGGGTTTGGTGGAATCTCATGAGTGTTTAATCAAGGTCTGTGGCCTGAAATCTATAGCAAAGGAAATGTAGGATTTCCTGTGCATTGGTGATCACCTGGAGGTGAGTGCTGAGTAGAGGCATGCAGAGAAGGGAAGGATAGTTTTTAGGAATGATTCTTTGTTTATGACACTCTGGTACTTTGCAAACAAGTGTCCTGGGTTCGATTTCAGTTGAGATGGTGTTAATTTTTTTCCTAGTAGCTGGTACAATGGTGTGTTTTGGATTTAATATGCAAACAATGTTGATAACACACTTATGTTTTAGTTTTTGCTAAATAGTGCTTATACTTAACTTACTAACTCAAGGACTTTTCAGCTTCCCATGCTTTTCCAGTGAAGAGGTGCACAAGAAGCTGTGAGGAAGCCAGGACAGCTGATCCAAAGGGATATTCCATACTGTATGACATCATGCTCAGTATATAAACTGGGGGGAGTTGCCCAGGAGGCTGTGATCGCTGCTTGGGACTGGCAGGGTGTCAGCTGGTGGGTGGCAAGCATTTGCATTGTGCATAACTCGTTCTGTATATTCTATTATTATTAGTAGTAGTATAATTATTTCTTCCTTTGCTGTCCTATTAAACTGTTTTTATCTCAACCCATGAGTTTTCTCACTTTTATTCTTCTGATTTTCCTCCCCATCGTACTGGTGGGGAGGGTATTGAGTGAGCAGCTGTGTGGTGCTTATTGTCAGCTGGAGTTGAACCACAACAGCAAGATAGGACAGGACAGAAAAGGGCACCGTGGACATGCCTACAGAGCAGTAACACCCAGCTCAGCAGGCACGTGGCAAGAGTTACTGTCTTTCACTGAATTCTTTCATGCACATACTCCCAACACACCAAGTACACAAAGGGTAGAGCACAAATCCATTGACTACCTGCTTCCTTCACTGCACACTTTTCGCTTTCACTGCTGGAAGGTATGCTAGGGAAAAGTGTTGTCCGCAGCAGACACAGCTTCACACTCAGAGTCTGCAAGGTTACTGAAGTTACTGCAAAGAGAAATTGGACAAAATATGCTAAAGAGCTGCAGAACTGGTGGTTCATTAACTGCCCTTCCCTGGTGAACTGTGCATTGTCCAACCTTAACCTGAACTTGAATTGAAACACTGAACCGAATAAAATCTCCTGCAGGGATGAAGGCATGTGTTAACTACATATGTGACCCTTTTGAAGCACAGCTGCAGGAAGAGGATAGACTGCAGGTTAGTCCTGCAACCAGTTTGATCATTCCCTGACTGCTAAAACTGCAAAATGAAACATGCCTGAGTAACACTGGGTGTTGTGGAGGCACTGGGACAGGAGTGGCTTCAGATCCACTGACAAATACTTCAGTGAAAACTTTAAGTGTCCACATCTGAAACCTCTGTCCTTTGGATGCAAGCTATCGTTGCATTCCTCTAAGACATTCACACAGAGCTTGCAGATACACCACAGGACCTATTAGAAACCTGTGCCTTTCTCTGGCAACATCTGGAGGTCCAGAGATCAAGCAAGATACCTAAGAACATTCAAAATGGCACCAAATACTTACTTGCATGTAGCTAATTAAAACCTGAATCAATCACTTCTAGAGAAATAGGAATGGGGCATAGTCAGACTGCACTTAAGTGCCTCTCAGCCTCTCACTGTATTCTCTAGACTTCTTGAGAACTAAAGCATTACCACTCCCACTTCTATTTTGGCACAGTTCCTTGTCTCTCTGTCATTTGGGGTGGTGATGGTAGAGAAAGAGATATGTGGGCAATGCTAAACTGGATGAACAATTTTAAAACATTCCTAGATTAAGCCTATTGCTAATCATGAATCTACAATTAGTGAACCTGACCCTTGTTCTCCTGCTAACAAACACTTCTTTCTGGAACAATTGCTTGAAACAGAAAGCAATTACCTTCTTCTGTACATTTGATTACTAATTTCTTACCAGAACAATAAAAAACATGTCACTTCTCTTCCAGTCCTCATATTATAATTTCATTTCTACTGCCAAAGCATGCCTGGCTTCTGCTTTGTATATTTGATGTGCAGCTGTGGTAGGAAGCCACAAATAGCATCACAGCAGCTTTAAGAGCTGTGCTGTCAAGGGCAAAAGGACCCTGCAGGGCAGCTATTCTGAGGGAGCCATCCTAACTGCTTGGAAAGCAGCAAATCATGTTGCGATGAGAAAGGTGCAGAATTAACTAGAGAAGTGTTCTTTTTCCAACTTTTCTCATTGCAGGAATGAAAGTGGCTTTTGGCCAACATACACAAAAGAAATCGGTACCCTTGCTCGCTCGTTTGAAAGGCAGCCGTAGGCTGCTCTCACTGCATTATATATATATGGAGGCATGACACAGTATGGAAGTATAATACCATATACTGCTATTTATTTTTTTACCTAGATGAGGGATACTTACAAAACAATCAATCTGTAGGATGCCTTAGGATTAACTGAAAAAAGTTTTTTTTTCATCACTTTACGATAAGAGTGGACATGTGATATTTGTTTAACTGAAGAACTTTATACCCTCAAGAGAGGAAGGGAAGCATCCTTAAGCTGTGCATACTAGAAACTAATTGCTATCCCTTATTGAATTAGAATTCATGAATATGTATGGACGGCTGTGTCTGTCTTCAGGTGAAATAGGGCAGCCTTTTTAAAGACTACATGACTGGCTGTGAGCTTTTCAAATTCTGCATGTCCTAGAGCCTCCTGTCGCCTTTCAGCCAAGTGCTTGAAGCACAGCACTACTTGAAAGATAAGCCTGTTTAATTAAAATGTGAAGAAATATATTTGAATAAGTTACCTTAAATTTCAGGCCTGTATCTATTTTCTTCTCGTAGATGCTTCTCCTGACAGCACTGGCTCTTTTGAAATTGGTCTGTCCTTGTTTATTTATAATAAGCATTCCCAGTTCTCTCTTGATAATACTGCAATGAATCATTCAGAGAGTGCAGTGAGTTTGATGATTTGGTCCAGAGTAAATCGTAATACCTGGTGATTTTTTTTCTTTTATGTCTGGGTCATGTTCACCTGAATCACAGGGAAAATGAGTTTTAGCATCTATTAATAAAAAATGTTCCCTTGCAGTGTGTACCCCATTTGCAATGATTGTCAGTCACAACAGCTGATGCAGATATAAGAAGTTACCAGCTAACCTTAATTAGCACCTTAAAGTGCTAATTAGCACCACAAAGTTCAGTAGTGCAACTAACTGTTCTTTCTGCTTATTTATGCACCTTATCGTCTCATGCCCATATACATTCACTAGTAATTTTGATATCAAACCAAAAAAAGTGTACTTTTTTATCCAATTGCATGACATTATTGTCTTTTTATCAAATTTGATAGTGCATTCTGAATAAACATGAAACTGCAGTATAAAAATCCTTAAGGGATTCCAGGGCAAGTACATGAACAGAAGCCTGTGGTAACTTCAGATATTTAGAGGAACATAGGTTTCAACAAGCCAGAAAAGATCAGGAGTCTGAATGCTGAAGTGTCCTGCCTCTGGCAATGGTCTTTAATTTTCTTTCAAAGAAAGTCTACACAGCTCATTTCCACACTGGGTCAACCCTATCTGGGTAAAAATATATGTTCAAATGCTAATCATATGGGTGATCTGCTTTGTGCCCTACAGCACTAGATTTGCTTCCTAAGTCATTCTGATATGAGTTTGCTCTTCTTATTGCTCTCTACCACAGTCCTTTAATCTCATCACAGAATCATAGAATCATTAAGGTTGGAAAAGACCTCAAGGATCATCAAGTCCAACCATCAACCCAACAGCACCTAACTCACTAAACCATGTCATCTTTGATACTTAGAGGGAAAGTCAATCCCAAAAATGAGGTTCCTTTAGCTAAGTGTTTCCACATGATTTTCCTCTATTTATTTATTTATTTTTCATTAATACACTGGCTTTGTTATAGGACATGAGAAATTCTAGTGACATAGAGTTTAATTACTGTACTTTTTCTCAGGGGATATTAATTATAATCTGTATCACTACTATTACTGTCTTAACTAATAACTGAAAGAGGTCATGTTCTAGGTTAATAGCCTAAAGCTGCAATGTAGAGAAATATACAGTACTAAATACTGCTTTCTAAATAACCTAAATATAGCTGATATTGCTATACTATGGTTGTGAGTATTTGCACACAGATGTCGACATTAATCTCAAGTACCAGTCCATTTCACTCGACTTGAGTTTATTGTATTTGCACCTACATTGAAAAACAAATCAAGTCTGGAAACAGCATGTTGGTCAAATAATTCTTTCAAGATCAAATAATTCTTTCAAGCTAAGGAATTTCTGAAGGTGTCCAGCTGGAGAGAAAAGTATCCAAACCAATGAATTACAGGTGGTCTCAGCCATCTTGGCAGTCTTCAGATACTTTTACACTCACTGTCAAAACAGACTTTGTGAAGACTTCTTTGTCTGTCTGTTCAAGGGAAAATAAATCACAAATCCCACGTTGACTTCAATAATACTTTCAAATCTTTAACAGGGCCATTGACAGTGTCCAAAATTATGCTGTACTCAGAATGTGTAGAGTACATCTCAGTCAGTCTGCATTTCCTTTCCTGTCAAACCTAATAACCAAATATCTGTATATATCTGCTCAGCTATCAGGAGGGGACTTACAGAGATAACTTCATGGAATAAGAGTTGACCTCCTATATCTAACATGCCCTTCTTGCTCAGTCAAAACAGACCCTTGCCTGTGCCTTGACAATTCATTATTATACAAACAAACGGGGTCTTTGTTGTATAAACTCCAACTTGTTCCACCGTTACAGTGGGACAGAAACCACTCCCCACACCCTCACCTAGAGGCTCAGGGTCCTGGCAGATATGAGAAGCCTGACCAGCGGTGAAGACTGAGGCAAAGCACTCATTAAGTACCTCAGCTTTTTCTATGTCTAAAGAAGCCAGCTCCCCGTTACCTTTCATCAGAGGGGGAACACTGTCCTTGGCCTGTCTCCTCCTGCCTAAGTACCTGTAGAACCCCTTCTTGTTCTCTTTCACATCCCTTGCCAAGTTCAGCTCCATCTGCGCCTTGGCTTTCCTAATCCTATCTCTGCACACAC
>WKFP01014159.1:493981-633822 GCA_011057875.1 Pterocles orientalis
CACTGGTGAGATGCATGCTGCATGCACCCACTTTCTTTATTGCTCCTTTTTTACTAAAACATTAAAAATAACTTGCAATTTATAAAATTTACATTTTAGAGCGTAATTTTTTCCTACTACAATTCATGCAGGAATCTGGCAGATTTCTATCTGCAATATTTGCTTAAAGCTTGTTTGGTTTTATATGGGTACAAGTTGTCAAGATTATGCTCAACAAGTTGTCATATTGTGACACAGGCACAAACTAACCAAGTTAGAACCTGCTCTGTCAGGATGGATTTAAGCAGCCCTTAGAATGTGTCGTTTAACCCACTAAATTAGTCCAGTTAATTAATATGGATTTGCACAGAAACCTAAAAAGAAAGCTACTACTAGAATGGCAAGGGTTGGCAGGAATGGAAATGGAAAAGCTGGTATCTGATGGCATGGCAGCCACTCACAACAGGATGTCCTGGGTTTTAGTCCTGGAAACCATGTGAACATGTTCCTGCTGTCAGTGTGAGTCTCGCCTGTTACGGTAAGGAACTGGACATAATGTGGAAGCCAGAGTTGCTACCTCTTTCCAAAATATTTTCTTAAATAAGCTCAAATAACCATTAGAAGAGTGGAAACAAGCCTCTAATAACATATCATGCTTTTAAATTTTCATTTTTGGCCCTGACAACATGCATGACAATTTTTAGCTCTGAAACATTGGGTTCAGATATTTTTTTAAATGGGGGCTCTTTACCCGTAAGCATTCATTAATAAACAGTGGCATGTTTATTGCATCAGATGGGACCATACAGCAACTTAAAAAAATCAGAAGACCATTTAAATACCAGCAGAGGGTGGTACGGACAATGATATTGTGTGCCATTGTTACGGTACTTAAAAGCAAGTGAAAGAATAAGTGGGTATATACAAACAATGTATCCTGCATCCAGAGAGTTGCATCCTGTGCAACCTACCTGTTTACACAGCTGCATATATTACGCTCTTCAGTGCTGATCCAGAAATACAAAATGATCTGGAAAGCATCTGGGGACTGAGAAGCGGGGAGCTGGAACACACAGTGTTACCATGGTGGCAAGTGGGCCACTCGCTCAGCTGAGGAAATTGAGGAAGGGAATCAAGATTCAGGCTGCCCACGAAGACCCCACACAAGTTAGCCTGAGGTCTTCCAACATTTAGAAAAAACTAGTGAGAGGCATAGGAAGCTACAGCTACTTCCCTACCACTTGCTAAGGGCAGCAGAAGATCTGGGACGTTGCCTTTTGATTATCTAATAGTGCTATTTCCACTGGACGATTTGCCATGCTTCAATAATACAGCCGCCTCAAATATACATGGTGATGCATTGTCATGAGCTCGTCTAAAGGCACAGACTTGGGGGGAGGCACATAGACAGTGCAAGTGCTTGCACACAGTGCAAACCGTTATCCTCGTAGCTGCTCCTATAACAAAACCACAGCTCTAAATAATCTATGCTTTGGCTGATAATCTTATTAGTATTTATGGGAATTGATGTGTAAAGTTACACATGTTCCTTGCCAAAGGATCAATTTAATGTTCTGCCCTTGAGGTGCATCAATTGGCTGAATAGTTTCCTCTTCATAGTTTAGGGCAATATGAGACTGCATTTTCACATATTCCTGACTGGGATGCAGTCCAAGACCTACAAATACATTGATTCAGAGAAGGAAATGAAGGAGATGGGGAGGAACAGGGGGAAGTGCAGACCTGATAGTCTGTGTGAGATAGATTGAATCAGTCTTCTATTACCTGCATTGGAGGGACTTTATCAATCAAAGACAGGTTTAAGAAATGGCTCTGAATCACTGAGCTCTGTTTCTAAGTAACGAGGAAGCTTACGTTGCTGTGATATTTATCAACCTTTTAAAATTCTTCTTTAGAAACATGCTTATGATTGTGTCTACTACTTACTAGATTGGCACCTGTCAAAATGAACCTAGCTTGGGTGTTGAAGCCGGCTCTCTTCTTCTCCCCGTCTCATCATCTCCAAGCATCAGGCTCATTCCCTAATATTTTGGATGAGTTAATCTACTGGATTACTCTTCCTCAGGATCTAGAGTGACATTTTTTACAATTTTGCCCAGCCAACTCACTCAAGATATTTGTATTAGTAAGGGAGAAAAAAAGAAGGGGAAAAAAAGCCATGCCAGCTGTTTCTAGATGGTGTGTGGAAAAAACAAACCTTTAAGACATATTTGTGCGGTACAACTGAGCTATCTGCAATATATAACACATGCTGCCTGACATGGTGCCAAGGTTTTAAAGAATCCTCTGAAAATTTAAGATGACGCTTTTCTTTTTTTTCCTAATCATTCTCCTGCTCATGTTTCAAAGGGTTTTCTACCATCTTTATGGATGTTAGTGGTAAGTGAGTAGTACAATCTGTTGTCCAAACATCTGTTGTGTTCAGTATTTATGCTTGTATTTGGTATTTATACTTGTAAGTGTAAATTTAATGCCAGGTATTTTCTTTCTCTAGAGGTATTTTCTCCCTTACATCTGTGTTGATGTTGCCTAACTAAAAAAAAGATATCTTACAGATATCTTTTACACAGACATGTGTATTTCTCCTCTGAATAATTGTTGTTGCCACCAGAGCTGCATATCCACCCACCGCTGGAAACGGAACTGTTTCCATTCTGGAAACTGAACTATCATTAGGCTTAATCTTGTGGCACTACATGTGGCTCCTGGAAGGAAAGAAATTGCTGTAGGATGGAAAGGGCAGGACAATGACAAACAGAAATACTTATAAGCTCAAGGTCTCTCTTCAGCCAGGTGAGATCCAAGTGGAAAACAACACTATTCTTTCAGAAAATACACCACAACATCCTGTCTTCAGTCACAAAATGGCACGAGCGCTGTTGTTACGTGTATCTGCAGTCAATTGGAATCAGCAGAATTCCAGAGCTACTTAAACTCCGTGTACCAATTCCACAGCACCTCAGAAGCAAATGGAAAACTGGCATGTGGGGGGTGAGGGGGGTGGGAAGTGTGTAGGGAGGGTGGTAAAGGAGGAAGAGAACTAGAAAAGTTAATTTTGATTTAAAAGTGTTCCTACCCATTGTTGGGGGTTACATTTCTGACCTGTTGTTATTGACTTTTCATGAATGTAAATGTGTACTTTCATGTGTTGCTGAAGTAGTCTGTCCTGTCCGTCATTCCAAAGGAACTCGCTCCCTTGATGATGATGGGTAGCCTCTCATGGAGGCCACACATACAGCTCTGGTAATTTCTCCATTAAGTAACAAGCTCAGCCCAAGATATTTGAAAATTTAGTGCTTCACTAAATCGGCTACACTACCAATGAAAGGTCTATCCTCTAAAACATCTGAAAATGTTCTCAGGGTGAACAAACACTTTCAGGTTATCAGTGTCACCTTCTGTTAGCAGCACTACTGCATGTAGAAATGCTTTCTGGGCTGTTTTCCTACCCCCAGCCATCTGTTACAATGGCATCCAGGCAGCTCAGAAATCCTTGGGTTTCTTTCATTGATGTATATGTGCCAATGTAATAATAATAATAATAATAATAATAGTAATAATAATAATAATAATAACAGATTGACATGGACAGGCTATCATAATCCTGCAAGGCCACTTCTCCTATTGGAAGTCTCAAGGGAAAGACTGCCAACTGCCTGCCTTATCTTCCTGTAAGGCACTTTGGTACCATGGTGATGAATGCACAGAGAAGATCACACAATGCTTTTCTATGAGATGAAAATTCAGAATCCTTTCAAGCAAGAAAGAAAAAAGGACTATAACATTAAAACACTTTAAAAGTGCAAGAACATATTTTCATTGCACAGTCTGACTGTGAAGCCCATTTACTATTAGTTCTTGTTTTATTTGTCAGGATAACTTCCATAAAATCTGTAGTTGCATCTAAAAAAATTAAAAAAAACATCCTGAAAAGAATGCTCTGCTATGGCAGTATGTCGAGAACTGTGGGAAATCTTTCTTAGGAGAAAAACACTTATGTTTGTTAGAACTTTATTAGGAGAAAAATACTTATGTCTATGAGAACTTCCTTAGGAGAAAAATACTTGTCTGTGAAAACTTTCTTAGGAGAAAAATACTTATGTTCATTAGAACCTTTTTAGAAAAGGGACATCATGTAGTTGATGTCTGCTGCAGGAGAAGATAATACCTGCAGGGGATGAGAAAGAAGACAGTTGTTCAGGATGTCGGTGAGATAAGGAGAAATTGAAGGTAAACAATCAACAGGATTAGGTAATGTTAAGGTTCCCGTTCCCAGGACCCTAGTTAGCCAATAGTAATTCTGTCTTTAAGATTTTTAAATCATTGTATGCAATCAGTGATTGCCAAATCTGTGTGAATTCTGTATAAAAGTGTGTAATTAAGGCATAATAAACGGCTACAGCATGAACATATTGGTCTGCGTCTGAGTCCTTTTCAGCGGCAGAGAACAATGGTCACAGGAGGAACATTCAATTAAAGATCAGTCAAATGGCACTTTTTATGCACTGTGTCCATGAAACGCAGCCACCTCTGGGGTACACCACACATGCTGTATAAGCAGTGCATATTAGGAACACTGAACAGTGGGGAGAACCACCATCGTGTATCCATCTAAACTAAAAAGACTGTACAGAAGTCAACTCTGTTGGCCATGGCTGGCTTATACTGGTTGGTTGTTAACCGTATCATGGATACAAATGCTCTCTCACTGGTCCCCTGTGCACCTTTGGTCTGATCAGGCTTGCTATCAATTTCTCCAGGAAGACAGGCATCCTGGTGGAAAGAAAAGATCTACTGTTTTTGATGAGACTTGCCTTCCAGCTCATATCAGTGTCCTCTTGCACCGAATACAATCCATTAGGAAAGGGGACCTTCAGGGACAGGAAGAAGAAGGTGGCAATAGTGGGTTTATTACTGGAAACAAAAAGCTGTGTTTGTGGCAGGTGAGAGGAGAGCATGGCAACTAGACTAAGTGGACTTTTGATCTGACCCAGTACAGATGTTCTCATATTCCTACAGAGCTGGAAAATCGGGAAAAAAAAAAAAAAGCCCATGCAAAAGCCCTTGGCCAGGTAAGACATACTGAACAAACCAAATTATTTCTTTCTGGGGACTAAAAAAAGTGCAGCATGGGTGAATGTACACTCTGTGCATTTGTGAGGCTCTAGCCCTACAGCCAACTACATCAAGTATGGCCAGGTTGGAGGGCTGAGTCAAAAACCAAAGCAGAGGATGAAAACAACAATCTCCCCAATTTTATGAAGAAGCCTGAGAAGAGCCAAACTCAACTTCACCACAGTCAGACAAGGGAGGATGTAACACTGGAGTCACCTGCCTCTAAGACAATCACCATTATTCAGCTGTTTTTAAGACAGGCATTGGACACTGATGTAAGGTACTGTGAAGGGAAAGGAGGAACCAGACTTACAGGTCTCTGACTTGCATTACAAGGTGCAAACCAAAAGACTGTCCTTACCTTAGTGAGGTGGAGTCTAAAACAGGACACATCAGGGAGCAACACAGGTGTGGAGGAGAATAAGAAAACTGCAGTCTAGCACAAGCAGTTGTCCTTAGAAATCTAGCCTTAGAAACTTTCAAAAAATAGATCTGTTTTCATGGTCCTACATCCTTGGAAATGTGAACAGAAATTGCTTATAGGATACAGCCTAAACTACTGGGCTGGGGAACGGAAGTCTGTGGTGAGCAGGTTCAGAGGAACCCACTTTCTTGAAAAGATAACAAGAAAAGTGTATGAAGGAAGTATAATGAAGAAACTGAAGCCAAAGATGACTGGAGTGATGCTCAAAGCATGCAGGACACTAGGCAAGGAAGGATGGTGAGAGTTTGACAAGCTCAGTGTTAGCTGAATAGTTCATTTTCAGTCTGAACTGGAAACACCAGAAAGGAAACCAAAAATTATTTATAGTAAGCTAATTATATTTGTGCAACCTTAATTTTTCCCTAATACATGCATTTGGTCACCATCTTCGTATCTTTATGACGGATACCGACAATGTGAATAACAACAATGTGCAACTTGGCATGTTGGGTAGGCTTGGAAGAAGCTAAACTTACTGCCCCACTCAATCAAAAGGGTAGCCCCAGGATTTCATCTACTTACTCTGCAGCTACCAAATAGATGTGGAGGAAGAATTGGTGTGAAGGAGAACTGTGCAGCTGTTGCAGTAAGGGAAATGGTCCTAAGTTACAACTGGAGCAGTTGTGTGAGTTCAGAGGCAGGTGAGGAGCCTGTGTGAGATACTCACTTTGGAGTAGGGTAAGAACACGAGCAGGAGACCTAGGAGGAAAAAAGAATCAAAGTTATATACAAAGATTGCATGCTGGTTACACAAATTCCTCCTCAGGTTTTTTGTGGTACCCATGGAGCCGTGCTGACAAAGTTTAAAGTCTTGAGGCTTTTAAAAGGTTTTCCATTAAATCTGTTTTCTCCTTCAAAGTCTTGTGGAGTCTGGCCTTGCCCTAGAGACGATTGCCATTTCCAGTTAAAAACTTGAGGACTGAGGAGGAAAGCTGGCAAAAACAATGTAGTCAGCTGTTAGAGCTTTGAGGGGTATGGGCGAAGGGAGGGAAAAGAGTGGGAACTGCTCCTTAAAGCTGAAGATTCACGGACTGCTTCAGCTACAAAAGAACGTCAGTATCTTTGGGGCAGCAGGGAGAGAGGGACAGTTAATAAAAGCTCTTGCTCCCTTCTTTGCAGAGAAGCTTAAAGATAAAAGCTATATGAATCCTAGAGGTCTCTGCTAGAGGATTGGGCCAAGTTGGATTTGCCTCCTTTTGTTGTAGGGAAGGGTTTGGTATTACAGACAGTGGGGACTGAGATAAGACTCATGATTCCTGTGAAAACCTGCCTCTGAGACACTGGGGCCTCCTCTGTTCATGGCTTTTTTCAGTGTCATGTAAAAGGAAAGAAGTTAATCCACCTATACATTAAAATATTTTAAAGGGTTCTTTCAACTTTTCTGCCATATTTGCCTTTTCTTCCAAATAAAAAAAAAAATTAAAAAAAATTTAAAAAGAGGATTTGGAGAGTGGAGAAGGTGGCACAGAGCTGCTATGGCCAGCTCACACCTAGAACCAACTGCCACCGAGACAGGGAGCTGCACCAGGTGCATCCCTGCTCTGTGCAATGCCGACTTTTATTAGTCTCTACAGTAATGTGAGAAAGATTAAAGCAATCTTTCCTAGTCTCTGTTCTGAAAGGATTGAACCTCTTCCAGTGCTGCAGTTATGTATTTTAAAGAATATAAAGTTCAACAGGACAGATTAGTCCATTAAGACAGGAGCAGGGAGTTCTTCCCATTAAAAAGGAAAACAATCAAACCCTGAAGTTTAGGCTTATCATTCAAGCTGCAGTACCGACGCACTTTAAAATAGACTGTAGTAAGAAAATTAATATTCCTCTCCCTTCCCTTGGCACTACTCCAATTGCATATTAAGCCTGTGGGTTTGTAAAGAACAGACTTTCCACATAAATATACATCACATGCAGTTCAGTATGTGAGGCTGATTCTTCTGATTAACATATTATTTTTAGTCCCGCTGATCAATGATCATGTTTCTTGCCCTTCTGAATTATCTGCCACTCTCCCAGGGATGTTTGCTTGCCAAAAACAGCCATCAGCAAGCAAAATGCTCCTAAAATGCTGTGAAATGTCTTAGGATTTTGTTCTTGACTTCAGCCCAGATCTCAGGGACTGTTCAGTGGGGTTGAGGGGATTTCCTGCAAATACTGAGGAAAATGAGGCCCTAGGCTAGATAGAGCCATTTGTCTAGTACTTCCTGGTTTCCCCTTCACAAAAAAGAGTCCCTACGCTGCCCTACACCTCTAGAAACGTGCAGAGGTAAAGTTAAGGTGGTGGACAAAGGGAGATGCTGTCAAGGATTGCAAGTACGGTACCTATGATGTGGCACTGGCAAAAGGGAACACGTAGGCACTGAGTCCACAACATTGTGCCCCCTAGGATGAAGTATTTAGCACAGTTTCCATTCACAAATAATTCACGCCGATCAGCTGCATCAGCATCACTCTTGATGTTCTGCATGCTGCTTTTCCTCCACTCATTAGCTGTTTTCAGCTTGTTTAACCATGCTAATAATATGCACAAAAGATTTTGATTTACAGGGCTATCTTTTCAATATGAACATTTTCAAGTTCATTATCACTTCCAGAATGTGGCTCCAAGTGAGATAAAAACTTCGCCTCATGAATATGGTCTATAAAGCTCTGTATGCTGATGAGCTGGGCTTCGGCATTTAGAAGCCAAATAAAATGCAAGCCTAGGTGAATCAGCATATGCTGTACAACTGAGCTATCCAGATCTCATACAGTGACACTATTGACTCCTATTTAATCACACAAAGTGACAGCACTGAAAGGAGATAAAAAGGGAAAAAAGGGCATTTGTGACCGAGCAACAAATCTGAAAGCTGTTGCAGTTCAGCTGTGAGGCTGGGGAAGGCATGCTGGACAGAGAGGCCATAATTTCTTTTTAACATTACAGAGGGTTTATGACTACTGGATTCGGACCATCGGGTCCAGTTTGTTATCCCTCCAACCTTGCACACAGTTCTGCTTGGAATGCAAAGGCAAACCCTTTCTTTTCTCTTGGCTGAAAATCCTAGGGGCTTGACACTCAACTAAATGTGGCTGTGCACAGGCTGTAGCAGCAGCAGGGGAGTGGGGCAGACGAAGACACTATGTGTGAAACCAGGAGGAGAGCCGGGGAGGCAGCAGTGGAGAGTGCAGCTGCATGGCTGCCGAAGGTCCCACCGAGCGGCTGCCAGAGGGATGCCTAAAGTGCGTCGCTCCGGCTCCGTGCAGGAAGCCGCAAAGTTTCCCACCCATATGGCTCCTGAGCTAACATTAGAAGCACTCGGCTTGTGCAAAGTACCAGCTCAGGGAAACGTAACAAGGCTGCTCCTGACAAACGTGAAACTCTTCATCCACTTGCCCCCACATGCCATCTGCCCAGTTCATCACCCGTGTGAGAGCAAGATGGAAGTAGTTCCAGGGCAAACAGCCCGGTGAGAGCGGAGAGAGCAGAGGGAAGACTCTGTGCCCAAGAGCCCTGCCAACACCATTTGCCCGACTGGCATCACGACTGGTGTCCGTGTTTTCTGAAACGCCCATCTCAATGCTAGTTATTGGAGCGTGGTTTTCTGTTGCAGTGGCAAACGGCTTCATCCGTCAGTGGAGTACTCCTGTGTCCAGACTAACATCAACGTGTCAGCTGAAACAGGCAGTGTGGCTGGCCTGAAGTCCTGGCCATGCCTCTCTGCTAGGCAGAAATGCAATCACGTCGGACGAATAAAGGTGAGGTAGCCTTTACCACAGCACACAGACTTGTTTTTTTCCAGCCATGGGTCTTTCCTTGCATGTTTTGCACCATTCCCTCCTTTTACCTCCCTCCCTGCTTACCTCAGGGCTCTCAGCGAAAATTTTCACTTATCAAAGTGTTTGCTCATGATTCAGTGTTGTTTTCAAGCGCAGGTGCAGGAAAGTCATATCTTTTACTTTCTGCTTTCGGCACAAAGAACCGAGACCCAAGAGGCCCAGCAGAAGGCACCAGCTTGCGGGGGTTCTGCCGCTGCGTGTGCAATGCACGTGCCCGGGCGGGAAGCAGAGGTGGGATTTCCTCTGTGGGATTTCCTCTGTGGGCTCCTGAGCGCCGCAGGGTGTATCAGGTTTTCCTGAGGGCTGCAGGAGAGTGTTTCCCCTCTCACACAGACACTCCGCAGCGTAACAAGATGTGATGGAAGCTGGATTTCAGGGAAAGCTGTCAAGGTACAGCAAGGAAGCTCTTGTTCTCATGACAGGCTGGACTGAGCTGCTTCCCGCCAGCTGGCGGCAGTTCACCTTGTGGTGGTTGACTTCTGGAGACAACTTACCCCTGCGACAGAAACATTTTTGCTTTTTAATAGCTGTATTACAGATGACTGTACTACAAAGAGTAACAGTCTGCCCTGTCCTCTTGTTCCTGTTGTGGGTTATACTTGACTTCAAGGCAGTTTTTGTGTGTTTGCTCTTGGTTGTGGACAGAAGTTGGTGTTTCCTGTGAGGCTGGTGAGCTCCCTCTACAGTTTCATAGTTCTGAGCAAAACTATAACAAGTTTTTGGATGTAAAAACCCATGTTCTGTCTCCAGGTGAGTCACTGTACTAGAATACATAAGAAGCAAACAATGGTTTGATCCTCTTGAAGCCATTCTGAATGTACCGGGTCCTTGGAAAAGATTCGTATCTTCCGTAACTAAACGGTTAGGGGACGTTGTTAGACATAAGCTTAGAGATTGCCACCCAAGGGACTGATCTGATAACTGAATCAGCAGGGTTTCTCTGTATTTTAGAGTCTTCAAATACAGGACTTATGCAGACAACAGACAGCAGGAAGAGGAAAGCAGTCGGGATAGCACGTCCCACGTTAACCAAAGCTTGTGAGCAACTAAAGCCTTGTTTGTAAATAATACTAATTATGTTACGCTAACCTCAAAGATCAGCTGCAGTCAGAGCCCTTCCAAAAAGCTAACCTTTTGGGGAGAACACCCCCATGTTGCGTGGCCCTCCAAGTTGTAGAGGAGACCTTGGTCCCTATGGTAAGATTTCCTTTTCCTCTGTCTGGACACATTTACCTCTTTCTTGCTGTAACCTTGATTTGTAGCTGTACTCCAGCTAGGGCACATCAGATAGGAAGATGAATAGACCTGCACGAATGCTGAGACTTTTTGCAATATCGTCACTTTGGCCAAGGAGGAAGACAGTCTTTCAAAACCTGATGGATATTCGTTCATAAATTGATGATGTTGTATTAATGAAGGAATTCCAGTCTAGTCTTCAATGGCTCCAAAAAATAGCTAGTGGTAGCACAGTACAGAGAAAAAAAGTAAAAGCCCTGTGTACATGACAATGACTAAAAAATAACAGAAGCAAAGTTAAAAAGGAACTAAATCAAACAAATTAGCATCTGCTTGAGACCAGGCACCAATTCCACAGATGGAAAATGCTGACATGGCTACAGTTCATATTTTCCTGAAGCATTTCATTAGTTTATACAAATAGCTCACCTGCTATGGACTTTTAGAACATTAAGGAACTACTCTGTAAGTATTATCCTCTAAAGATCCACTGGGACTCTCTTCCTGCATGCTGCAAACCCTTACACGTTCAGTATGCAGGAGTCTTGGACTGCACAAAATCTCTTCGTTTTACCGTACTACATATTTCTCTTCCTCTAAACCCTTTAAGCTGTGAGGCAGATTTCGCTTTTTGCTCTGATAACCTTGAGAGATGCCGTTAGGCAACTAATGAATTAAAACAGAGAAGATAAAGATGTGTGTATTCCTGGGGATATTCTCAAGAGATTCACTTTGAGATCGTACCCAAGAGGAAGAAATGCCTTGGTCACATACACCTTGGCAGCATCCAAGATGTAACTGGTACACAATAAAAATGTGAGAAGCAGATTTATTAAAGGTGCAAGGTCTTAGCAAGAATGGAATGCTAATGAGGGAGGAAAGCCCATGGACTACTCCAGTAATGTTGCTTTTAGACAAAAATACAGAGCAGGATCTGATCAAATATATCAAGGCAACCATTGCTTTTTAACCTTCTTATGATTTTTTTGTGTGTGTGTGCGCGTGAAGATTTGAAAGACCTATGAGAGAATTATTCATAAGAACTACTGACCATGACGGCAGGTAGGGCACAGTTAAGCTGGATGCTCCTGCACAATTTAATGCATTTGTATGACCTTCAGTGCTAGGCATGGTGACTTCTTGCACTTGGCACTGGACATCAAACAATCTAGCCAGTCAAAATGGGATTATTTCCTCACAATCAATGAGCCAGTAAAACATTATACAGAATAACAGGGGATTTATTTATTCTCCCTGCTTGAATGATTTGCTGTTAATAGTTGCAGCTGTCAGAGAGAGGCATAGAAATGGGCTTGGAAATTCAAGAGCCTGCACGCTGGAATGCCTCACTTAAGTGGGCATGCGAGAACGTGAGCTGTGATCCGTTCCTGTTGATGCAAACTGCAGGAAGAAAAACAAGTGAAAAGTTATTTTGCTAATAGATTTCCTTTGGTTGTTTGCTAGTTCGGTTGTTACTAAGTTATAAGGGGCTTCTTTTACTTTACTCGGAGTTCAGTCTCCTAACAGGGCTGGTGTCAAGGAACAAAGCATAGATCTTGGGCTACTCTACTGAGTTCTGGGAGTTTGAGATGCCCTAGAAGCAAGGTTACATGAACAGCAGCAAAACAAGTGCACAATGCAAGGGTATCCAACCATTGGTAAGAACAGGTGGATTCCCAAACTAATGCTTGGTCTGCTCGGTGACCTCCTAAGTCCTGGTGATTTTGCCATTGAGACATGATACAATGTTTGAGGTGGGCCGACTGCAGTTTCTGGCACGAGTTTCCTGCATACACAACCCTGAGTAGCTTAGGTACGCACGTACAGCTTTGGCTGTAATCCTGCCCAAAGTACCTCAGCTATTCTTAATGGCTGTACTGGGATCACTTACTGGAGCTATGCCACAGTACAGGAAAAAAAAGGATGATTCATAAGGCCAAAAGACAGAGCCATTTTAAATAAAGCTTCAAAGGCATCTGGCTGATTTCTATTTTTAACTGCCTAGTAACAAAGAATTTGAACAGCCGGCCTATTCATTGAGAAGCGGGTGTCCCCCTGCAAGCACTTAAACGTCCAAATCAGTTCTGGTCAGTAATCTGAAAAGCACCTGCTCCCAGGAGAGGAGTCTCTGCTTCAGATTACACGTGAAGATAGGTGCCCAAACCCTGGGGCAAGGTGAGATCTCAGATTAGATCCTGTTGATTAGTCTTTGGTAGCTCCTTGCTAGAGAATTGTGTGGCCTCAGCTGAGCCACCTAATCCTCTCTTTGTGCTCTGTAAATGGCTACGGGACCAAGCCATGGCTGTACTGCTCCTACCCCTGCTATGAAACAGTTTTTCTGTCAGGAACTGCGTTGCGAGAACCATGGTGACAGGCACCGGAAGAGTTGAGGACACTTAAGCATAACATGCTCTCTCATGCAGCTACAACAAATACTCTTGGATGCTTCGACATAGCTGGAGTTACCTACAAGCTGTGCAGACAGTACCACTGTTGCAGAATACACAATCCCCATACTTGTTCTAGCTACCCTCTGCTAGCAATGCTCTCCCTGCACCTCCATAAAGATACTAATAGCAATTCATCTCACGGAAGTCTAGTGCTGATCTTAATTCATGTCAGTGGTGAGTTTTGCCTTCTCACCCTACCAGTTTCTGTACGAATGTACTCTTACTAGACTCAGTAAACACAATGCTGGGAAAAGCTTTCCTGTGCCCTCTGCTGGTTTCCAAGGAACCCATTTTCAGCTTAGAGTTTAACCTCTTCCTTTAAAATAGCACTAGGCTTCTCCACCTCTCCATTTTGTTCCAACTAAACTGCAGTTAAGAATAGGGAAGAACCACAGGTGCATACGATACACCAATATTGTCTCCTTCAGCTTCCCTGTGACTTGCCAAATGCTACCAATTCTCATTTTTGCTTACTTGCATTTATTTCTGAACAAGACCATCCAGGAAATTCAGGCAATCTCCATCTTTTCATAAGCAACAGGCTTCTTTGAGCAAGTCTGCACAGAGAAGAGTAGTTTCCTTTGGTTGCCCTTTCATGTTGAGGAGAGCAGCAAACTCCATGCACCTTCAGCCTGAATATTACAGACTCTTATTTGTCATTGGATCAGTCTTCTTCCTTCACTGCCAAGACCAACCTACCAACCTTAACAGCTACCTCTAAGACTTTATCAACCATATGTTTCACATATTCCACAAGTGTTTTCCGAAAGCTACAGACTGAATACTGTTCCAATGCTCAGTGCTAATACTGGTGTTCAAAGCCAGTTCAGCAGGGTTCAAGTCAATATTCTGGTTAAGAAGTCTAACTCTTTGTTTCAACATTTTTGTGGCCTTTCATTTTGCTCTATGTGTAAAGACAATCTAACTTGTTGGTAAGCATAAGACCCTTTGACAGTAATCTCTAACGTCAAAGAAAAAGACACGCAGTTCCCAACAGCCAGATGCTGAGAGAACTAGAAAGTTCCCTGAGGTGCTAGAAATCCATACCATAAATGCAAGCTGGGCCAAGTTATGAATGTAATAAAGGATATAGAATCATAGTTTGGGCTGAAAGGGATCTTAAAGATCATCTAGTTCCAAGCACCCTACCATGGGCAGGGACACCCTGCACTAGCCCAGGTTGCTCAAAGCCTCATCCAGCCTGGCCTTGAACCCCTCCAGGGATGGGGCATCCACAGCTTCTCTGGGCAACCTGGGCCACTGCCTCACCACCCTCACAGGAAAAAATTTCTTCCTCCGTGAAGAGTACTTCCTATATGAAAATTCACACAGCTTGAGTCACATAGCTGAGACTAGATCTCTTCTAACTTTGAGAGTAAAGCCCAATAACCCAGAGCAAACCCTCAGGAACAAATTCAGTTGTGAACTGGATGCAGCTATGGATAAAAAATGGCAATAACTGCCTTGCCAAGAAAAAGGAGCTACTCATTCATTAATCCAACTTTAGTTTAAGATTTTGGATGTGAACACAGTCTTTCTTTACAATTATCTCTTTACAAGAATACACAGCATACACCTCCATTGTAAAATTACCACTTTCCTAAGGGTTCTATAAACATATGACTCCTCTAGGAGTGCTGATATACCAACAGCACTACTTTTTCTGAACTTACTTCTCATGAAGACTTTAGTGGATTACTGTAAGAGATCAAAATATAGCATTAATTGACAAAGTGTCCCCTACCATTCGCAGTGATATTACACACACACCATTCATGGGAGAGGAAGAAAACTTATGTCAAAATCATGCCAATGAAAGCCACTACTAGGGAATCCAGAGTAATCCTAAAACACTGAAGTGCAACTTAATTGTAACCAGCTGCAGCTGCCTTCACAATGGATGGACAGGCAAACAAATAGTGCTTTTCCCATGGCATACACGCACAGTGTTCAGCACGCTACAGCTCATGACTTCAGGAACTGACCTACACCTTTGTGTGTAATTGCCACCTCCTTACATGAAGGTCGGAAGAACCGGTAAGGTCACAAAATCTTTTATCTATTATATCAGGACCAATTCTAGCACTGCTGCCTCAGCTCTTTAACAAGCAAGTTTTCTCTACACCTGCCTACAACAGCTCACCTGTTTAAGTGGCAGAGCATGTCTCCATTCTAGTCAATACTCATCTTGTGTCACTTTCCTTCAGCAAGATCATATGAAACACCAATACTTCATGGGAACAACAAAACTTGAAATCAACAGTGACTTCAGAGTTTTAATTACAAAATCTTTAAGAGATCATGATTTTGATTGACGTTCATCAAAACATTATGGTAATTATGAGCAGTTTTTAGGTAATGAAAATTCATTAAATTCAACATAAAACTGCACTGTAAAAGTACTAATCCAGCCCTGAGCTGGAGCATTAAGCAACTACTTCTGAAGACAATATTAATCCTGGAGTTACAGTTTCCATCAGTGCACTTCTTCAAACAATTTATGATTCTGCTCTCATAATGACTCTCATATGACTCCTCAATAGTGCCAAGAGAAGTCAAGAACAACCAGCGAACTTATGTCTGGCACCCCAAGTGAACACCTTCAATACAGTCCCTCCCAGGCTCTTACATCTAGTATTTTTTTTTTCTTTATAGAATCATAGAATGGTTTATCACCAGTGCATTCCAGGAACCTCCTGGCTTGCTTATGCCCTGCTGTGTTGTCCCCCATGAGGACCAGGGCTTGTGGGCATGAGGCTGCTCCTATCTGTCTATAGAGGGCCTCAGCCACTCGCTCTTCCTGGTCGGGTGTCCTGTAGCAGACCCCCACTATAATGTCACCTGTCCCTGTCCTCCCTTTGATTCCGACCCTTAAGATCTCTTTTTTTGGCCTCAACCATTTCATATAATTGGAAACTGTCAATTTCCCCCATAGAAATGGATTGCACAAAGATGGGCAGCAAGACTATGCATGCATCTTTATTCATTGCCTTGATTACCTTGCCATATATTTGATTCGATATTTTATTTTTTAAGTTAGGCCAACATCTTACTGGAAGAGACAACGTCACTGCTCTTCTCACAGACAGGAAGGCACCCACCATATACATCCCCATCTGATAGGTACCAAGTCCATTTCACTAACAGAATTCTCAACCCAGAAGCCATTAAATTTTCCTTCCAGTTGCACACAGCTCTCTCTTGGGAACTCAAAATCTGACTTGTGCTCGGAAATGCATCTGCTTTGTAGCATTGTTACTCATTCCTGTCTTGAGCATCCATTTTGACTTCATCCTCTGCAGGTACTGCATATCACGCTGCTGACCAAAGGCTGCCCCTTCAGGGAGAGAGGAGGAAGAGAAAGAGGGATAAATGTAAAATTACTTCTACTTACATGCAGACCAGCTAATCTGTCCATTTAGATCAGCAGTTAGCCGTACACTTTCCTTCCCATACCGGCACAATTCTTTTCTCTCGGGAAAGGCCAGTTCCCTCTGTGAATATCCATGACTGTGATTAAGGGAAAAGGCTGTTTTGCGTTCTATTTTTTTTTTATTTAAAAAGTGGATATAGATCACTGCTCCCCAACTTAAAAAGTATTCCAACTGTCAAAAGAGGGTTTCTGTTACATATTAAATAGCAAGAGTAGTGGGACAGGCAGAGAAAGGATTATTACTCTAGAAGCCAACAAACCTTAGGAAGTCACCAAATATCACAAACACACATGCTAATAAACCAAAGGGCTTGCAAAGAAGCTGCAATGGATTTCAGACACAAACAACTTCCTATAACTTATTCTGCTTGGATGTCAGGAATGAAAGCGAGCTGAGTGAAATACAAACTGCTGCATAAAACCGCACACAAGTGAAACAAATTCAACCAATTTAATTGTAGTGATGATACACTAGAACCTCCTCCTCTGCAAAAACCTAACATTGTCACTTACCTGTCTGACTTGTCCAGCCCAAAGCTCTGTACTGCTGCAATACCCGACCCACTGCTTTCTTATTTTTTGCAACAGCCACTGTTCTTGACAGACCAAACCGTTGCTTGTAGTATCTCATTAAAGAACGATGACCCACTCTTGCACCTGTTCAGAGGAGGGTATATCTTATTATGTGTAATGAAGCAGCTTCTGAAATGCAGTAGTCAAGCATATGGTGAAAACTCTGGAAAATCCCTATGCTGAGAACTGCTTTAAAAGGCCCAGAATCTTAACTTTAAGACTACTAGAAACTTCATGTAATTCCTGTAAGAGCTTGTGTACTGCACTCTACCTTAAAGAAAAAAATGCGCTGTTTAAGATGGCCTTAGATCAGACAACAAACAGGCAGTTATCAGAAAATAAAAGTTTACGTTGGGGAATGAGCAGAAAGGCAATGCTGTTTCAAGTAACCAGGGAAGTAACTTGCTGACATTCAGGAAATCTTCTGTAACCCCATAGCTGGCAGCACTTTTCAAAATGAAAGGGCTGGGGTCCCCTCATACAAAAACACCAGAACAAGAAAATGCAAGAAAGTGTCAAATGCTACACAAGGGAAGGCTAAGGTTGTTTAAATAAATTAACTAGTTTATTAAATTATTTACCAGCTGCTTCTCTGAAAAAAAACCCCTGAACTACAGTAGATAACCTAAGTTAGAGCCTCTCCAAGTTGCACTCAAACAAGACATAGAAACTCAGAGGGTACCACGTTAAGGAAAAGGTAAAGTGGGCAAAGTAATCCCCTAAACCAGTCCACATACACATTAATGCTGAAGAAGCTGAATTTAGAAAACAACAACAACAAAAAGAGTTCCCAGTTTGTTTAACTACCTAAATATTTTCTGTAAAATGATACATAGCTCTTTAGAAAAAGTAATGAAAGGTGACAAAAAAAACCCCAAAGACACTTAGATGTAAAATTACTTTCTCTCTTACCAAACAAAAACACTTACCACAATGCCCTATGCTTCAGGTAACAGCTGCAGCTATGAGAAATACACAGTAAGTACATCATAACACAAATCCTATGCCTACCTGAAGGAAGGATCAGCTCCATGGTATCGTCATCATAATCCAACTCTCTCCCTGCTGGGCGCTCTCCAGGCACCTCCACATCTTCCCCATCTTTATGATCAGGGTAACTGCTCCTGTGAAGAGTGGCAGCACATGGTTTATACATGGTAAGCAGACACAGATATCCAGACCCATTACACAACAGAACTGCCATGCACAGCTACAGCAAGCCACAATCACTGTCAGGTTTCACCTGCCTTGCTTTGAGTTCTTCCCAGTAGCACTGTGCCCAGAACAGAGGCTGGAGACAACGACTACACTTCCTCCACCTGGTTCTATAACTCATCATGGCTCTGCTGCTGCACACTTAACAGCAACTTATGGTGAAAAGCCATGGTCATGTAGCCCACCAGCTCTGCACAGGTACTGTACGCGTGCTCCAAGAAGCTCCACTAAATCTACCTGACACCATAACAGGAGGTATTTCTGACCAAATGAACACTAGCTGGATAAGTTACAGGAAGATCACCATGAGCCCTCTAAATCACAGCAGTCCTGTTTAACTCCAGCTACTTAAAAAAAATAAATCCACAGTAGGTATCAAGCCCACAATTTGCCTAAAAGGTAAAGGAAGAGACAGTTATGTCCTTTTGTGATCTTTGTTGGTGCACTGAAATCTAAACGCAGTAACAGCAAGCATAGAAAACAGAATTCAAAATACATTTTCATGTAGGACTGGTACTAGTGGTCACAGAGAGGGGCATCAATCACATTGTTATGCTTACCTAGAAAAATGGTGAACCAGCTATGCAAAATAAGCATCAGAACCAGAAACAGGACTATATTTTAAGAATTAATAAGAGCTTCTGATGTAACGTTCAATCACCACTTAGTCTGTCCCTACCTCTGGTCCACTCAAAGAAAAGCATCCTCACCTAAAATCATAGAAGTCTGCAAATTCCAGGGCAGCATCTCCATCTGTGAAGAGTTTGCAGTGGCTTTTATCATTCATGTGAGCCTGTACGGCTTCTGTAGAGTAGAAGGATTTCCCCTTTTCATTGCACCAGATGCAGATTTTCCCAACGCCAACCTTCTCTCCTGCAGAAAACATGTGACACTTCTATTGGTCTGAACACAGCCTCCCTAGTCAATAATTAACGTTTCTGTGATGTAGGCTTCCGAGCTTGAAGGCAGAGAGACTGACGAACAGAACAGCCTTGAGCTTTCCAGAAAAGCCCTGCTGTTCCTATGCCTTGACCATATGGCTCCATCAAGGACACTTCAGGAATTAATATGACAAGGTATGGCTCATTATGTCTTCTCAATAACAAATTTCATACTTGCAACACAGTTTTCTATCTGATACTCCAAAATTATTTTGTTATCATCATTATTTGTAGACTTCAATAAACTTCAAATTTGTAGACATTTTTTCTAGCTTTCATCTCTCTCACAAGTATTGTAAACCGATGAGGCAAATACATACAACTCATCAGTAGGATAAGACAATTCATATGCACACTTTAGCAACAGAGTGTTGTCCTAAATTTCCTGTTATCTGAACAACCTTCTCAACACTAGAAAACTACGTGAGACCTACAGGGTACATGACCACATTTGCTCAGTGAGGTTTTTTTCCCATTCCTCCTGGAAAGCCTGTGGTCCTCTCCGTTATCAAAATATTGAACTAGACAGCACTCAGATTTTACACAAAACAACCCCAAACACGTTTTAACTCATATCCAAGTGAAAATAAGCAGTAACAGTATATAATTATCCTGATCAAAAACCAGAGAATATTTATAGGTATACCCAGGTACTTGATTAGTCCTCTGAGATCCACAAGGTACTCTATGTCTGGAATGAAGAAACTGTGAGCTTTTGTCATGTGGGCAACATTTTTCATGAGAGATCTTGAATGATGGGGACAGAACAAACAGTCTGTGACTGGTATAGCCCCAACAGCAAGAGTGCTTTCAGCTTCTGCCTGGTCCTCCTCCTCTCCTCCCACACTTTCCATCTCTTCTTCAGAGCCCATGTCCTCATCAGAATCGATATCTTCCCAGTCTTTTAACAGAAGTTTAGAAAAAATATTATTAACATGATTACTTCTCCCAAACAAAACAAGTACCAATTAAGTTAGAAAACGTTATCATAGAAAATACTGCATTTTCTGTTCTTACAGCTAAGTGACAGTCACTTCCAGGTGCAAGAATATATCATTGCCAGTAAAACACATTTCTTTGTAAGATGCACAGGAAAGCTCAAGTCTGCTCATAAAAAAGTTGGCAGACCTGTGGTTCTTTTTTTCCCCCTCTATTTTCTCATCTATTAACATTTATTGCCATTTCAAAGCCTTAAATTTAATGCAATACAGCACAAGAACACATGCGGCTCATTAAAAACAATACAACTCTGTCAGAATCACGAAAACATTAATTTTCAGCAGTGAGGGAAAACACGCTCCTGTTCACACACACAACTTTAAGATTAGAGAAGAACAAAGCCAGCTGTCACAGATATACAATGTTATGTTATATGCTAGTATATACCACTACACTAACAATTTTACATGCTTGCACGGTTTCTGCAGAGCTCATTAATGGACAGACAAACCAGAGATCCAATTATACTGCTAGAGGGGTCTAGACATCTTTCTTAAAGAGTTCAGATCTGGGGCAGTGAGCATTTCCCAGTACTCCTACTGGTCCCCTTCCAACTGCCATGCTGTCCTGGTTTCAGCACACATAGTGTTTGAGAACAGGGAGTGTGGTCCTCCCCACTGCTGTAGGCTGCTAATTAGAGATCTTTGCTACGGGATATAGTTTAACAATTTTAGAAGCCTGACACTGAATTAACAGCACTTGTAGGAAACATTCCTAGACAAACACTTAAAAGGAAAACTAAAATTCAGAAACCTACTGAAATTTTAGCATTACAATTTATGACTAACACATTAATACAGAAGAGGTGCAAGCTGGCTCCTCCTTTACAGGTTAAGATGCACATCCAGAAGTATACGTTTCTTATTCTGTAGAACAGATTCCCTAAATTGGAACTGAAATTTCACCAGCACAAAATTGCTGCAACTGGTGTAACAACATGACACAATGGCTTCAGTAAAGCAGCCAGCATAGTACGTTCCCACCTGCCCCTTTGCTGCAGTTCAGCGACCCCATTCACCAGCTCCAACAAATGTGTTTGAAGCTGCACTGTAAACTACAGAACCGAATGAGTCCAGGTTAAAAATAACCATTTTCTGGGAATTCTGAACCTGTGATCTTTTCAGTTGTCCACTTTCCAGGCTAACCTCCAGAGACCTGTATCTACACAAGTGCTGAGGGTGGAGCAGCAGAACAGGCAGTCGGGGTGGCAACTCCTACCCCAATTTCAATATAGATGCCGACATGCTGAGAAGCAGTCTGGTCTTGATGGGCAGAGAAAAACAAAACCAGTCCTAATTCCAACTCCGTTCAACAGATCAGTAAAGTCATTGACGGGACAAGAGCAAATAATCACGACTGGATTTTTGTCTATTTTTCAGAAGTAGTTTTAAGGTAACCTTCTATGTTAGCCTTCCTTAAAGGAAACCTTCCTGGAATTTTAAGTGGAAAATAGTGCTCATATTAGTAACTGTTTATGTTCAACCTTCACACACATTAGTATTTTGCGCAGCTGGCAGTTCAGACACTAACACAGAGTCCTTGACTGCAAACATGGGCCAACCTTAACTCCTTTATTAAGCTGAAAAATTAACCAACAGAAAGACCTTTTGAGATGCAAAATGCTGTACTACTACAGAAACAGGAGGAGGCTTTTACACAAAACCAACATCTACACAGCTTACCCCAAACTATCTCTTGTCAGTATGTTTATCGCCTTACCTTCTTCTGTATCCTCTTCCTCCTCAGCTTGCTCTTTGGCCAGCTTCTTTGCTTGCTGTTCAAACCACTGTAGCCGGGGAGGTTTTTCCGATCGCTCTCTATTCTGTGATAAGCTAGCACTTCCCACAGAAACTGGAGAGCCGCTTGCAGTACTAGGAGGTAAAGGCATCTTCTTCGGAGACGAAGACGGCTGAGCTCTGATGGCTTGCTGAATAGCTGCGTTCATTTCATCTTTGTTTACACTCTCTGGGGTCAGCCCCTTTTCTAGATTCTTTTCATTTAATATTTTCACCTTCTTGCTGACAGCTTGAACAGCTTTCTTCTCCAACTCCAGGTGCTTCTTGGACCTCAAGTGATTCTCATAGGCATTGAAGGTGGAGAATCTCTTGCTGCAAACCGTGCAGTAAGTGGCAGTGATTTTGTTCTGCTCCTCTGCTATTGCTCTCTGGGCTAGGACTCTCTCTTGGAAATTCTCAGCAGTGACAGGAGGCATGTCAGCAACCTTACGCTTCAGGTTGTACCTATGCCAGTCGGTTTTGTAGTGGGCACGCTGAATGTCAGCATCCTTGAAAGCCACACGGCAAGTAATACAAGTGTAGGTTGCCATTACTAGAAAGAGGGGGGGGAAAAAAAAAAAATCATACCAGTAAAAATGAACAACAGCCACCAAAAACTCCGAACACAACATCCTGACAGCACCCATGTAAGGCAGCATAAAAGATACTGTTCTCATACAGAATTAAATTCATTAAACACTAGCATTAGCACTAGAAGGAGCAAAAAAAATACAAGAGACTGATACAGTTATCACGGATTACTTGTACCACAGCTGTACCAGAGCATCCCAGCTCTGGACCCAGCACCCACTGTGCTTGTCAGGGCTCAGACAAAGAACAAAAGGGTTCTCAGCCCTATAAGGAGTATTTCAAAAGCTCTGCACTTTTAAATGAAGATCAGAAACTAGAGGTTCTTACCAAGCTCATGTTCTGCCAACTATAGGCTTTTGAGGAGACTAACAATTGCTCCAAAATAAGGGTAAAAAGGGAAAATCTACTTTCACACCTATTTGCAATTTTCTGCAGCCTTATCAAGCAGAAAAAAACAAGTTACTGCATTTTAGAACAAAAAACCTCCCAGCTATTTTGGAGCAGTGAATGTACTGTTGACACCACTTTACCCTCCAGAACTGTTAATTGGGAGATGCAAGTCAGTTGTGCCTCAATCTAGCACTTGAAACTCCCACCACCCAGCTGAACTACATTACTGGGGCTGTCACAGGACAAACATGTAACCTGTACAGTGACCTATAATTGATGCTGTCCTTTTCAAAGCCACACATTTTCTTCCTTTTCAGTGCTTAATTAAGTTGATGGAATCTCTTTAAAACCCCAAAAGCAAAGAGAAAAAGCATATTCTAACTGGAGATCACTAAAGCCACCCCCATTTTTTAATTCCTTTAGAGAACTATGGTTTAATCTGGGAAAAAATAAACAATATGTCAAGAGGAAAGGGCCTGAAAGCAGGCAGAAGCGGCCAACAGAGAGGACCAGCAGTGAAAACCACAAATACTCAGGGAGTTGGAAGGTACTTTTCGAAACTCTAGTTCCCTGGAAGAATTGGACTCCTAATTTATCACTTGCTGCTCTGTCCATACTTACACAGTGACAGAAAATACACTAACAAAATAAAGGCTATACTATTTTATTTGAAATACTGTAAACATCCTCTCAGCATAACAGATGCTTTTTGTTTCAGAGTAAAGCATATTCTCTGCCCACTGAGCGATCCTGACTGCTCTCCAAAGCATCTCCCTCCCACCTGCAGAGCTCCCTCTCCCTTTCCTAGCCCAAGCACATATTTTACTGCCATAAACCAACTGACGCAGAATCACGTTCGCTGTTAATCATAAACTCCTTGCAGAAGCCTCAGGGGCAGAACAGTTTGATCTGCTCTATTACAGGGAGACAGTAGCTACACAGTAGATTACTCTGGAGGATTAAAAAAACCCCAAAACAGATCAGAAGTAGTACATAACTGAGAAGATCTAGAACCATAAACCTTCATATCTGACTGCTAAGTGGAGAAATAACATCTACAATTCAAGCTGCATAAAGCAAAGAAAGCAGCTGCAGAATCCTACACAGTTATGCCAGCGCTCCCCACTACCCCCGTGCGTTTTCTCCCACCACCGTAACCCACAAAACCAAAGCACCAAATTCTCCCCTGTGTTGGGCTCAGGAAAACAAAACCTGAGGCAGTTGCAAGCCTTCAGCCCAAGGCACAGCCAAGTCCTTCCACACAAATGTGTTTTTCCCCACACGGTCTTTATCGCGGACGATTTCAGCTACTTTTATTTTAATTTCAATTGAGCCGGTGTCCGTACAACTGACAGAAGACAGAAAGGCCTGACCGACAGGCAGGTGTTCATTAAACGGGCACCCCAGGCGACGGCAAAACTTAAACACAAGGAAAAAGAGGAAAAACATACAATAAAATAAAAACAAAAAGACACAGAAGCAGGGGCGCAGGCGGACGCCGCCAGCCTGCAGGCCGCCACCAGACGTGACTCAGAGAGGCCTCACCGGGAGGCCGCTCCCTTAGGGAGAGCGGAGAGCAGCCCACACCGCAGGCCGCCCGGACCGCCCGCCGCCGCTCACGGCCGAGCCTCGTCCTCCCCGCCACCCCCGGCGGAGCCGAGCAGGGCCGGGCCGGGCTGCCCCACCGCGACCACTGCCCTCCGCGCCGCGCGGAAACCTCCCCGCAGCCCCGCCGCCAGGGCACACGCACCTGCAACCCCGGGGTGGAGGCTCCTTCCGTGCCGCAGGCGGCGCACGCACCAGCAGGAAGACGCCACGCAGCGTCAAGCAGGAAGGGCGTGGCCACCCCTTTCCGGCAAGGAGGGCCCGCCCCTTCCGGCGGCACCGTCGCTACCGCCCCCTGCCGGCACGGAGGCCCCGCAGCGCTCCCTGCCGGTGAGGCGGCGGGAGGGAGGCAAACCTCTCCCCGCCCCGGCCCTGCAGGGAGGTTCCTTTGCCGCCCCCGCCCTCTGTCCGCCCGAAACCCGCGCCTCCTTCGGAGAGGGCAGCGCCGGTTCTGCTCTGGAAAGCGGCTTCCCGGTGCGCAGAGGCCAGCGCAGCAGCGTTGGCGGAGCGGGGAGGGGGCAGCGGCTGTGGCGGCGGGGCGGGGATTCCTGTCCTGTTAGGTCAAGAGAGGTTCTCCTCCCCCTCTGCTCTGCCCTGGTGAGACCGCATCTGGAATATTGTGTCCAGTTCTGGGCCCCTCAGTTCAAGAGGGACAGGGAACTGCTGGAGAGAGTCCAGCGCAGAGCCACGAAGATGATGAAGGGAATGGAGCATCTCCCTTATGAGGAAAGGCTGAGGGAGCTGGGTCTCTTTAGCTTGGAAAAGAGGAGACTGAGGGGTGACCTAATCAATGTTTATAAATATGTGAAGGGTGAGTGTCAGGAGGATGGAGCCAGGCTCTTCTCTGGGACATCCAGTGATAGGACAAGGGGCAATGGGTTCAAGCTGGAACATAGGAGGTTCCACTTGAATATGAGAAAAAATTCTTCACAGTGAGGGTGACAGAGCACTGGAACAGGCTGCCCAGAGAGGGTGTGGAGTCTCCTTCTCTGGAGACATTCAAAGCCCGCCTGGATGTGTTCCTGTGTGATCTGATCTAGGTGTTCCTGCTCCGGCAGGGGGATTGGACTAGATGATCTTTCGAGGCCCCTTCCAATCCCTAACATTCTGTGATTCTGTGATTCCTCGTCTGGCAACAGACACACCGCTGGACACGGTGAAAGATAAAAACTAACACGTATTTATTAAATGGTTTTACAAACAATCAATGTAATAATTCCATGTTTACAAAATAGTAATCAGGCTAGGTAAAGTGCTGCAAAATGTTTTAAATAAAAGACGTTTTGTAATGTTCCAGTTCCTGGTTCCCCGGGTGGGTGTGTGACTGAGGGGCTGTGCTGAGCACGGACAGGGACCACGGGGAGTCTGTTCGGAAGGCTTGAACAGCCTGGGGAAAAGCGCAAAACGGACAAAAAACGAGTAAAACGAGTGTTTCTTCAGGGCCTATTACAACAGGTTGAAATTATTTCCCCTCAGCGCAGACTGAGGAGCGGTAAGCCAGTGCGTAGCGCGCACATGGAAAGCCCCGGGTGCTGAGCACAGGTGCTTTCACGCTGGATTTGACATCCCTAAGGCCACCGGTCAAATGGCAATCACTCCATCTGTCCCTCATGTACTAACGCACCGGGAAATATTCCAGCCACAAAGAGCTGAACTGCATCCCACAGACCCTTTCCTAACACACGGGTTTTTTCCATCAGGGATGAGTGAAGAAGCCACTGCAAGGCAAAGGAGGGTGAGCGCTTTAGCCACACTACTGCAAAAACACACGGCATCCTCAATGTACTGCCAGGTACCAGCACACCGGATAACGCAGGCAAGATGATACCCTGTGTCACCCCACGGCACTCGCTGAGCGCGGCCTCTATGCTGACAGTACTGCCTTTTGACTGGAAATTGCACACAAGCAAGCTTTTCATAGAACAAGTGTGTGTTTCAAAGCTACTTGCTACCTCATACTTGCCTGCCTTTCTTCCTGCCCGTGTATTCAGTTTTGGAAGATGGGAAGGTTATGACCAGTGCTTGGTAGGAAAGATGCTGTGGACCATTGAGATGGTCATTTTTAACTAACTGCTATTTTGTGGCTGCTGCTAGAATACAGCAAAATGAAGGTTTCTTAAGGGATTTCCAACTGCAGGCAGTGTGGAAGGGATCTCACCAAGGACAGAAATGATTTCTTTGTGTTCTGCTGTCAAACTGCTGGCAGTGGAATGTATCATGTCTGAGCAAAGTGTTTCTTACGTGCAGTTGTTTGAGAGGGAAGAGGTAATTTTCGGCAGAAAAATGAGCATCTTTCCACTCCTAAGGAGGAATATTAAATGTTACAGAATAACCTCCTTCCCATTATACAGTATTTATGGGCTTGAATATAACTGACTACCAGGAAAACAAAAATAAAATTCTAAAGACACTCAAATAGGCAGTTATGCCCCTAAACATTAATGATTTGCTTGTTCAAGTTTTTGGTTTGCTTTTCTTTCTGGAAAAAAAAAAAAAGAGACATACTTGTACTGGAGAACAATCAATCTATTTTTCTATCTTGAAACCAGAAAATGGATCATTTACAAAAGGTCCGAGAAACTCCTCCTTCTTGACCTATTATTCTGAAGAGTGCCCCTGCATTACATACTTTTATAACCACAAGTATTCTTCATAAAACAACAATAAAGTGCACGCTGTTATAATGCCACAATTGACAGCCTGCTAGTCCATCCCACCAATCTGCTCCAGAAAAGCCTGTGAAGGACTGCTCCCTCCCACCTCTCCCCATCCCATAGCCCATTTCCCCTCCTCGCACAAATGCTCCTCTCCAAGGAAGCACACAGTTGTTTGGGTGTCCTATAAAGTTTCATCAGCGACGTGGAAGTTGTTCTCTTCTAACTGTATAAATTGTCTCAAACATGCAGCAAGGAAAGACGGCTTTTAACTCATCTGAGAAATTTAAATGGTCTTAAAACTTACTGATTTCCCAGCAGAAACTTTTTTTTTTCCAAATGGGAAGGACAGGCTGGGGGGAAGCTACAAAGGAAACTTAACAACTAACACTGTGGAAGTGATGTGGCCATGTTTTTTTAACAATTTCAGAAACTCACTTTTAATGTTAAGATTGTGATTTCAAAATCTGCATCTTGTGGGATCTATATCCAGCATCCATTTAACTTCATAATGGATTTGATAATGAAGGCACAGGCTCACTTTTTTACTGGTAAGGGACAGCAAACACGGTCAATATGCATTACTGACACAAAAGCACAAGCAACGATAAAGCTAGTGTCAAAAATTCTCAACATCTTTCCCTTCGCTACAATCTTTTTGGCCATCTGCCTATTTTTTCACCTCAGAAAGAAAAATAAATTAAAATAGAGTTAACGTTAAACACAGGTTTACCTACACATATATGTTAGTGGAAGATTTTATAATCTGTTGCTGTACTTTTTGAGGGTCCTAGATGCCAGTATTCACCTCTTCAAATGCCAGCAAAAGGAAAATCACTTTAGTAGTAGTAGCAGCTGACATGGTCCCTCAACTTTGCTAACAGTTTACATCACATTAAAAAAGCTAGCTTTACTTCTTCCTATTTCTTTGATTACTATTGCTTGGTATTACAATTCAATTTTGTCCCAAGTGAACAAAAAAGCCCTAGAAAAAGTTAAATTAAGTTACCTGCTTAAGATCCCATGCCACTTACTGAGCATGTGTAGAGTTTGTCTTAAATTACATACCAAGAAGACTCTGAGTGTCTTCTATAGCAAATGACCCCACCAAATACTTTTAAGTATCTTAAAAGATTTAGCTTGCAACACAACTTTTGTTGCAAGTGATGGCAGCTATCCTGAGAAAAAAAAAAAACCAACCCCACAGAATCTTGATTTAAGGAAGTGGCACCTGAAAAAGCATTTTCTTGTATTTTTTTTTAAACCCTAACCTCTATTCCAAACAATAACTACCCTCACCTGCCCCCCAAAAGGTTGTTCAGTTTACATGATATTAATTCCTAAATATAAAAATGTGTTGGGTGATTTCACATGGGCAATACTGCCAAGGACCAGACTCTAAAGGAACACAGCAGGTGGTCAGTCAAATAGTGTGCCACTTCACAACTCTACAAGCCTAAAACAGCAAAAAACATGGAAATGCATCACCATATCCAAAATAATTCAAAGATTTAAAGTATGAAATCAAATTAGTGTTGCACATGTATTTAAACTAGAGTTGTGCTGGTTAATGTGTTTCATATACAGTAGATGCACTACACATGATGCCAACTGTAGGGATTCATACTTTTCGGTATGACTGAAGGAAGTAAGATTTAGTTAATCTCATTGCAATCCTCTGGTAACTTACCCTGGCTGTGCAAATCATTAATTGTATTACATGGTTGGCAACCAAGAGTAAAAAAAAAAACCTGCTGATGTTGAAAATTTGTCTCAGGACCCCAAAACAGATGGTTAGCAAAAAGAGAAAAAAAACTTCTCCCCCAATTCTTTTGATCAATTGACCACCAACACTCATCTGCAACCAAACCGTGGCTAGATAATTCATTTCCATGCTATTACATTGAGGTATAACTACCAGAAACATTAAACTATCAGTATCAGCTGATATTTATCCAGTTAATTCACTCTGCGTAAGGGAAACTATTACAACACATCTAAAGTGATAGTTAAAGCTTACAGCTCAGAATTTTCCTTTTTTTTTTTTTTTGCATTTGATTATTTTGTGTGTTTTATGTTTCATTTCTTCTATGTCACCAGCTGCAATTTCCAGGTTAATGACTTCCAAGCAGGTTTGAAAGGAAGCCTGAAGATTTTTTCTTTTCCTGGGATTCTGCTTCTTGGCCTTGTGAAAGTCCCAATTCTTTCTCAATCTGCTCAAGCTCAGACTGGTCAAGCAGTTCAAAATCATCAGCTTCCTCTGTGTCTGTCTCCTCACTCAAACTGGACACTGCCTGTGAGGGAGCTTGCTGTGCAGACTGCAACTGGTCTTTGATGGCAGCAGACACTGCAGCTGCGATGACATCCCCAGCAATTCCACTCATTAAATTAAAGGTTTGGTCACTGGTCAAGGGCAAGGAGAGCCCTGCAGTGGACGGTCTTTCTTTACTCTGTCTGGAAGCATGATCCACCTTGAAATGTGTTTGTTCTTTTTTTCGTTTTTGCTGGATGGGCATACCAATGCTTGAGTCATCATCGTCATTTGTTCCGGCACCATTTTCTAAAGAAGGAAATTCTGCAAGATCTCTAGCGAAAGCGTCTTCATGATCAGTAGGTCGGTCAAAATCTATTACAGGGTTAACAGAAAGAAACAGCGTTAGCAAACATGAAAGGTTTCCCAAAAAAGCAGGCAAACATGAAAATGGAATTAGTAACTGTTCTTTTAAATACATTTTCTAATCTATAGTCTAGTAGTCTCCTGCGGCCTCGATGCAGGGGAGCTTTGTGTGACATCTAAAATAAAATGGTTTTGAGGTTGCAAATCTAGTACCACAAATCACGTGTTATCAACTCAGAAAGTTGTTTGAGGAAAATATCTTTTTTTAAATGGTATGTAGCTGTATATGAAACAACCCATGCAAATGTTTAGCACAGCTAGTTCTAAATATGCCAGCCACATAAAGTCCTAAAATTTATCATGTGACAAGTCTCTAAATCCTTTTTCTTCACAATATATATAAATTACAAATATGTAAGCATATATGAATGTATTACAAGCTTTTAATACACTTGTAGAATAAAAAAATACATTTATGTGTTTAAATAAGGATATAAAACAAATGTAAAGACTTAATTTACAACTTTTTCTTTCTTCGATAATGCTTGTATCAAACAGGAAACAGTAAATGGAAACTCTACAGGTGACCGGGATTGCTGCATGTTTTCAAGAGGATAAAAAGCAGAATGCAAACAAATAAAATATTAGATTTTAATGGCTGCATTAATGGCACAGTATCTGTTCTTTGAAATGCGTAAAACGCACTGTACACTGCATGGCCTGTGGAAGAGAACTAAATGAGCATATCGGAATATTTGATCTGGTATTTGAATGATAGAGTAAAAAATAATCAGTTTGAACTTACTTTCTATGAAAACAAGCAATAGGAGTATTCTTATGGACTAAGGAAATGAATCCTAAAAATGTCTCGTATGTAATTTTATCCATTTTCTTTAGGAAAAACAGGCTGGGAAGGTGAGGAGGAAGGGTTGTGCTGTATGCAGAGTGGTGGCTCAAATGCACAGAGTGTTGAGAGGAGATGAGCCAGTCCTTGGATGCATCCCATCTGGTCTTGCACTTGTGTGTGTGTCCCATTTGCTGAAATGTTCCGGAGGGGAGAAGAGTGGATGTTTATTTTTCACTTGGCAAGGCCTTTAATGCAGTTTCCCACATTCTCCTTACAGCCAAATTGGTTAGTGAACTGGGTAAGTGAACCCTAAGGTGGGTGGAAAATTATCTGGACTGCTGGGGTCAAAGGGCTGTGACCAGAGATACAAGGTCCAACTAGAGGCCAGTTATTAGTGGTGTCTCTCAAAGGTCCTGAAGCCAACACTGTTCTTTATTAATGACTTAAATGACGGGATGGAGTGCACTCTCAGCAAGTTCACAGGCAGAAAGGAACTGCTCTGAGGGCAGTGGATTTGATATTCTGGAGGGCAGGGCCCTCAAAGGGACCTCAACAGGCTCGGGAATGAACAGGCTAAAAAGGAACATCATGAAATTCAACAAAAGCAAATGTCCTGCATGTAGAATGGCATAACCTGTGCAGCAGTACAGGTTGGGGGCAACAAGAGAGAAAGTAGCTTTCAAGAAAAAGACCTGTGGACAGGAAGACAGTGGTATGCCCTTGCAGCAAGGAAAGCCAACCACATGCTGAGCTATGAAGTTAGAAAGTCAATGGAAGGGATTTCCCCCCTCTATTCAGCACCTGAGAGTGCACATTTGGAGTACTTTGGCCAGTTTTGACCTCTCCAGTACAAGAAAGACAGTGAACAACTGGAATGAGTCCCCTGGCGGGCCACCACAATTATTAGGGAGCTGGAGAACAGGACATATGAGGAGGTGCTGAGAGAATGGGCTTTGTTCAGCCCTAAGAGAAGGTGGCAAAGGGGGGAACACATAGCTGTCTTTACCTAATGGGAAGGTACAGAGAAGATGGGGCCTGACTATTCTTAAAGGTGCACAGTGGAAAGATCAGAGTAAATTGACACAAGCTGGAACTTGGGAAATTTTGACTCACTGTAAGAAAAAAACTTTGTCATGATGAGGGTGAATATTGAAAAAGGCTGTCCAGGGAGGCTGCTGAATATCTACCATTAGAGATGCTCAAAATTCAACTGGTCACAGCCCTGAGCAACTTGATCAAGTTGAACCTGCTTTGAATAGGAGGTTAGACAAGATGAACGACAATGGCTCATTCCCACTTATGATTCTGTGATCGTACTATGCCATCTATTTACAACTTGAAATATTAACCAAATAATTTAGATTATTAATTTGGCCTGTATAATGTTGTTAAGTAATATCACCTTCCTTGTCATTTACAGCGAACTTTTCCTAGAAGAGGAGAAATGCAAGACAAGCAGAGCAACAAATCCACAGGTAAGATTACACCAAACTACTGCTGCCCTTAATCTTTATTCGGGCAAAGTGCTAAGTGAAAGCTTGGTCTGTAAAAAGAAAGAACTTAAAGATCTGGTCAAGATCAAAAGAAGTGCTTGAGAATCTTTTCCTAGTCCTAGTCTTCATGTCTCATTTAGGCATTCTGGTAACCAAAACCTAATAATACTTTCTTTAATTGGTTGTTTAGCAATTCAAAGTATTCGCTTTTTCTTCCTCAGCTTTTATTTGTGCAGCTTACCCAAAAAAGCACTGGTACTAACTTAAAAAGTTTACTGGTTTAAAAGGTTTCATGGAAGAGAGAGCTAAATCTGGCGCTTACTGAATGTGTCGGTTTTACCCACCACTGCTTATTTATTTAGACACTGATGTACTTTATTATTTTTAAGATGAGGACAGCTCTTACACAAGATGTAACCAAAATTATATAAAACACTGGAATTAATTTTAGATTAATTGTAGGGGGAAAAAAAAAACCAACCCAAAAAACTTCTGTCCTCATATTCTCTAATCATTTTCAGGTAACTTACATGACTGCAATTCATCATTGAAATAGAGGAAGCCATTACATACCATCAGATGTGTCTGTCTGTGGAGAATACCCCTCAGATAAGTTAAAGGTCCCATTATCGGTCCAAGATACTTCTGATACATCTGTGTCAGACACAGACAGCTCTCTGGCAACAACTGCAGGACTAACCTAAAGATAAAAAAGTCCCATACATGGTATTCTTATACTCAAAAAATCACACTACAGGAAGCCAATTCTTAGAGACTGAAAAAGAAGCCTCTCGTATGTCAGAGCGATATAAATTGCCTCCTATTTAAGCTTTAATTGTAGAAATATAAAAATAATAGTATACAGTACTTAGAAGTGAAGCATCCTTCTTTGTAATGACTGAAAGCTGTATTATACTAAAGAAGCACAGAAAATTCCAATTATTCATTCTGAAAGCAGTATCCTGCTGTAATGAAAGCAGAATGAGCCTGCAAATACAAAATATACATAAATGTAAAGAAATGCCTAAACTTGGATCCAAAAAAAACCCCATTATCTATAAGAGAGTCAAAAATTAGCTAAATAAAAACATTATTATCCTTTATTAATTTATCCAACAATATTCAATTATGTCAGCTACAAATTTTTATCTCATGGGATCTATATTTTTTTCAGAACAGAAAAACACCTTCAAAGCGATCATTGTCAGTGAGGCTCTATACACTAGTGATCAAATACTGCATAAGAATTCCTATAAAACTGATTATTTTTTTAATATCAATTGGTTTTCTGATTACAATGGAAAATTCCTTGCCATACAATTATGTAGAATATTAAGAGAGAAAGGAGATTTTAGAGTGTTCTCATGCATCTCTAGAAAGATATTTATAATAATATACTGATTTACACTATCATTGAAAATTATCAGGCAAGTGATTACAAAACTATCTGACAATTATTCAGGTTTTCTAAGAATGTTTCCTTTTATATTTTAATCTGATAAAAATTAACTGCAATTTCACTGTTGCAAATAAAAATAGCTGCCTTTGCTATTTAATTCTAGTTTAATCATTCTACAGCCAATATAAAATAAACACATTCTTAGCTTAGTAGCCCAAAGAAACCATTACCCTGAAGGCCAGAAGTCACAAATACAGTAAGTTAATTACTATAAGCCTAAAGATGGAGACTATGAATCATTTAAAGCAGACTCCTTCATTCAGTAACACAGCCTGCTGGGCAGGTTACAGTCTTCCACGGAAAACAGTCACGTAGGTACTCTCCATTATCTATATAGATTTTAAAAGCAAGATAGGGCTGACTGAAAAAAAGTCACCTTAGGACACAGGGCTGATATGTCTAATTCACTGTCATCTTCTGTGGGTTTTGTTTTTGCTGTTTCTGAAAGAAAAAAAATATTTTTTATCCTACTCATGACAACAGACTCCAAGGTTCAGTGGGTGTTCTCTGTCACATAGCTTGCGTAGTACAGTAAACTTTCACCTGTGGACACGGTGCATGATTTACGTAATATGCTACTAAGGCGGGGGAAAAGGGCTGATTGGGAGGCTAGATATTTATTAAAATATATCATACAGCAGCCAAAGCGGGAGAGAGATTGTTGCTCTGAAATACATTCCAACACATCTTTTTGCTTAGTTTGAGAAGTCTCTGTTGTTCACCATATAGAATGTCCCCTGGTAATATATACCTATCTTTTCAACTCTTCTGCGGGTATGATGCACAATTGTAACATACTATTAAAACAGGCTGTGTAGTTATGCCAGCACATTACCTTTACATGAGAACGTGCAATTTTCTGGATAGCTGCATGTAATCTTCATTCACAAAACCTTTCTTGTTCTTTGCACCCAGTTCCCCTGCACTCACACCACTTATATGCAAATATGCATACAAAGCGTCCTCTGAACTCTGGTAGAACGTTGCTCCTTACAGGTGAACAAACATTTTGCCTCCTCTCTCTGTCTGACAATAGCCTCATGAATATTTTAAACCAATATAAGCTGAAAAACAGAGTCATATTATTCTTGGTTGCCTATTTTTTGCATCAACCATGCTGACGTCATGCCAGGGATATCCGGGGGAGCTAGCTGGGAGAGGTGGTGGCTTGGGAGCAGGCTGGCTGTGGGGCTTCATGTGGTTGTATTCCTAGTGATATTATTGTTGTTATCTTCTGTTTTTCTTGTGTTGTATTATTAAATCTGTCATTAACTCACAAGGTTCCACCTTTTTTTCCCCCCCCCAATTTTTTCCCCCATTTCACCGGGGAAGGGGGTGGGAAGGGGAGAAGGGAGCAGCCACGTGGCAGTGGGTGGCACGCAGTTGCTGCTCAGTCCTTACCCACTACATCAGGAAAGAACAAACCTACCCTCAACCATCTTCCCAGTGCTGGCTTATGAAACAAGAGTCTGATCTCTCTCTCCTTATTTTGGACAACTACTGCGTTATATGTAAGAGAAGGGGAAAAGGCAGATGGTTCCTCTCATTATGTCTAAGAACAGCTCACTGTACGATGAACAGTTACAAGAAATGCTTGTTTTAAAGCAGGTATGAAATCTACTGATGTAACACTGACTAAAAGGGATAGGCTACCTGCAAGTAACATCATTACGCTACAAAGGGTACCAAAACTGCAGCATACACAAAAAGTAAAAGATAACATCATTCATATAAATATTTTTCTTGAAATAGCTTTATTACTTAAAATCTAAAAGTTTCCAATATTATTATAAAGATTCCAGGTGAGATAGGTGAGATTTTGTTTTAAACTGATCTCTCCACTAACTAAAAACACTGACTAATTTGCAGCTACTATCCTATTGCAATTCTTAAATTCTTATTGAGTATTTGGGGAAGAAAACAAATTCTCGCTGCTGTTGGTAGTGAAACCAAGGTTGCTTTAGATACAGGAACGGAGTTCATCCTCTTACTGAAAATTCTGTTATGTACTCACTTTGTGTTCTTGAGTGAGTCTCTCTCCTGCATAAGTTTGCCTTATCTAAACAGACATAAGCATTGCATACTTTGCAGGGAGTAGTTTTTTTCTGAAAACATACAAGCAGTACATCTAATCAAGTGTGAAGAGAACCATCAAACTTGCCTTGTTTCCTTCCATGAAATAACTTTTTTTTCAACCATACCCAAATGTCTGACATACATTTATCCCTCCTTATAAAGCTAAGAATGGTAGCCAGGTTCAAAGCAAGAAATACCTTCACAATCAGCTTCACAGGACAAACCAAGCTGTCTGCAAAGTGAACGAAATTTTCTCTGCATACAGAAATACATTACTTGGGACTACACTTAATTACTCACCAGATCTCTCTTTCTTCTTCTGGTTGATATATTCCACTATTCCAAAATCTAGTTTCATCAAAAGAGTCCTAATTTTGTTGCACACTTTCTGTCCAAATTCATTGCACTTAAGGAAGGGACATAAAAAGGCACACAATACTGTGTAAAAATGAAGACAGAGAAAAATTGTATTGAAATATTGCTTTATAAGAAGTTACTCAACAATGATTAAACAATGACATTGCATAAGAGAACTACTAATTTTACATAATGCAATGAGTTTTACATAGCAAAAGTACTGTGAAATGCCCATGTCAAACTGTTAATGACAAATTGAGTTTCTAGGAGCCATTCCTACTTGTTGCAGGGAACACCATTGTATTCATATCAACTGGCACTGTTTTTACATCCAGAAGTCACAATTTGTGATCACTGTAACATATATCATTATCTTGATTAGTCTGATTTTGATATCTCTACCTGAGTAACCTGACTATGCAACTTTGTGCCAGAATCAACAAGCTGAAAAACCTTGTAAGATGACTTCCAGAGGACAAAAACCACTTGTCAGAACCTACATATATATGTATATATTTGTATATATATGCATGTGTATGTACATATAAAAATAAATAAACACGTCCTCCCTATACAGAGACCAAATAATGAATAAATGACATACACAAATCATGACTGAAAAAGAGACCATACTTACGCAGGACATAGGAGAGGACAACTCCAGGAATGTAACTTCCCAAGACAGTGAAAAATGTACATACACTGCAGACTAGTAGGCAAAACTGGAAAAAATATTAAAATTGGCCATTAACAATTCCACAGTTTAAATATTTATATCATTTTGCAGAAGAAAAATTTTGCATGCTAAACGAAATCTAGAAGGCAGTAGAAAATGGAAGTTGTTTTTGGTTTTGGTTTGTTTTTTTTTTTTAATTAGGAAATATTTTTAACACCTCTTGTGCAAAGAAGCACCAAACAGTCCATTTTGGCTAATTAGGATGTACCCCCTCTTCTGTTATAAAAATATGCTATTGTTATTCATGTACTGTAAAGGTTTAACAAGCTCATGGTTATTGCTAAAATTACTAGAAATTACTTCACCTCTGTTACACACAAAAAAAGGCTGAGCAGTTGATACGCAGGAAAAAAAAACAAATCGCTAACTGAAATATTACTATGCATACTTGCTGCATGCTCACAAAAGCAAAAAATTGTTCCTATGAAAACAGTTCTGTCCCCTCTTATGTTGCTTCATGAAACTGTTTTCTCTCATATGCTGGCAAGCATTCTCTTGATGCTTGTTGGCTACTCTAGCATCCCTACAGCAAGGCTGAGCTGGTTTTTCAATATAAAACTCAAGATTTGGCCTCTGCTGTGACTGAGACATACAGTGTTACAACTGCACAATGCTGAGTACAGAACTGATCTGTTTGAAGTCTACAGAAAGAACCCATTGAATTGCAATAAAATGGTTAGTTCAAATAAATTTTGCACACAGTATCAGTACCTCATTTGCTTGTAATTATAGCAGTAAAATAATTACATGGCTTAGAGAATGAGGCCACGAAAAACAAAGGAAGACATGCTTGTCAAACTTTTCTAAAATCAGGATTAGATATTTCTTAACACATGACAAAATTACAGGACTGTGTATCCTGATACAGCATCTCCTTGCCTCAATATACGCCTACTTCTTTTACATGTAACTTTATTATCCAAAACATATAACTTCTTTTTTTATGATTTATTGATCTTTGAAACTTATTTCATCCTGTTGCTCATCTATATTTTCAGTCTAAACTCCTAAGTGAGGTACTACATACTTCCAGTTTGCCAGTTCTGAAGGACCTGTTTTCATGAAAGATCTTGTGGCAAAGCTAACAGATCAAAAGAGTGGAAAAAAACCTCCTCATCTCCTTTTATTTTTTATATTTAGCAATACATAGATAAAAATGAAATCTTCTGTTTCCATGATCTACATTATTTATATTCTTATTTGGAAAAGAAAGCCGCTTCATTTTTGGCTAGACCTACATAATTTCTTTCTATTAGGAATAAGAAACATTACTCTTGCTTGCCTCTTCATGAAGTGGGTTCTCCAGCTCACTCTTTCCAGTGGAAAAAAAAAAACAAAAAAACACAAACCAACTATATCTGTATAGAAGAAAAATTATCACATTCAAATACGAAGGATTATCTTCTACCATATAATACTTGGGCAGCTATTTCTGAAAACAACAGTTACTTGATAAAAACGTGTATGTTTAGGAACTGTGTGCTCTTCCTGCTTCTTGAAGTTTTTATTAAATTGTGATGGTTTAAATTTCCTTTCCATGGAATGACTGGTGAGGTGCCAGCAGCTGTAAGGGGAGGGACTGTACACCTGTAAACTTTACTGTGAGCAGCTTTGCTCACTGATGACCTGTGTTCTGCACAGGAAAAAGTTAGCAAAAACTCATGAATGAATGTATCATAATGTGGAGGGGGTGTTTTTTTCTTGCTTCTTTTTTCTTTTAAATCTATCTCACCTCTCACCTTTTTATTAAACAATATCAAACTGCTTACCTTGCCAGGGTTTTGTTCCTTGAAGTGAGACATTTCTTGAAGAAATACAGATAAATTCATCAGTGTTTCTGAAATGCACTGATTTATTCTGGGTCTGTAGTCTTGTCTGGAATTGATGACTTTCCAGCTGAGTAAAACAAAAATACCAAAAAACTTTGGTTATAGCTCATATGAGAGTTGAAACTGGTTGAAAACACCATGTTGTCAAGCTATAGCCTCCAGCGATCCAATGGCTGCTATGCTACAGAAACAAGTGCTTGTTTCCACTATCTTATATTGGACTAATTTGATCTTTTTTAATTAAAAAAAAAAATCTGCTCAGTAGTAGCAATTCTTCATCCATACAAGCAATTATGGAAGAAATTACTGTTTATTCATTCTGGCCATTTGAAAACACTTAGTTCAAGGCACAGTTGTAATCTGAATTAAGCAACTGAATGCCAAACGTGTTTCTTAACATTATTTTCTCTTAAAAAAATATATCACAGTACTTGTCATTGCCACAGGATGCCATACATACTAATACATTAAATTTAATTCATACAATCCTTGTGCCTTTTTTTTATTTTTTTCATCCTGTTCTGCAAACTATGATTGTTATGCAACTTAGAAAAAAAGAAATTACTCGTGAAGTCTTGCTGTTTACATTCATTTCCTTACTGAATTTTTATTTTTCTGTTACACTGAAAGGACTAAAGCTTAGCTTATGACTGTTCAGTCCTTTTAATAATTTTTTTTTTAAAAAGAGAAGATATGTAACTAATGTGGGGCTGATCAGTTTAGACCATATCCAGTTTTAAATTATCACATTGTATACCTTTTTGGAGTAGACAAAACATCTACAACAAAGATGTTTTATGAAACAACAAATGAAAGGAAAAATGCACACAGTCAGTCAATGTCAATTCGAGCTGATACAAAGCATGGATGTACCACCATGTCAGTACTGAGAATCTGAAGCAAATTCTGCACCAGTTTAACAAAGTCACTTCTGCATAATTCACTGCTCTTCATATACACTTTTGATCACAGTGAATGTAAGCAAGACATAAACAAACCCACAGTCATTTTATTTGGATACATAATCCATTAAATGTCCAATGCATCACTGAATTAATGGTAACATTTTGTCACAGGTGGATAAAATTACAGGATAAATCAAAAACTACATTATGAAACATTATGAAAAAAATGAATGTACAAGGGTCGGTGCGCAGCAATAAGGTCATACACGCAGACTGTCAGATTAAACTGCCAACTTGTATTTCCACATAATTACTCTGCTGTTTAGCTGCTAAAACACCAAAAGGCCCTGTTAAGAGTTCATGTTATTCAGAATGCAGGTGACCTCTGACAGTTCCCTGGGACAACTTAAATTTTAGGAAGCACCAGTAAGATGAGACTGATGAGATTTTACCCTGTATGACTTGGTGCTCAAATTAACATTTAAACATTTAATATTAGGAATAACAAGACATTAAGTTTTATATTTTTTGTAGTGAACAAATTAACAAATAATTATCCATCATCACTTGCAAAAAAACCTGTAGTGATTAAAAACATCCATGTTAGTATTATCCTTGCTCAAAGACAAATGGCTTAGTCATTTTTATTGGCACATACTGTAAAAAATTAATAGCCATCATGAGAATCTAGACTTTTCTCAGTTGAAAGGTGGTTAGTAGGTTGCTTTTGTCTACTGAGAACACACGCATAACCTACCTTTGCTGTACTGTATTTTATTAGCTATGATTTAATGTTCAGTGTAATGTTCATTCTAATACAGCACCATTATGTTTTAGGATATGAACTTGTTAATGTCTCTCATTTCGTGATATCAGGAAAGCCATGAAGATTTTAAAGTTTTTGAACATATCTTTGAATTTTTGTGAGCCACTGGCAATACCAATGCACACATACAACAGCCCTGATGTCCACAGGCTAAGACTCCTGTCTCAGGTGTTACTTTGGAATTTTGCTCCCGTAAGTGACAGGCAAAATGCTGCATACTTAAAATCAGAGTACTGCTTTTTAATTTGCTCAACACCTAACATTTTTCTAAACAGAGGTGGATCCTACATAGGCAAATTTAACCCTACCAAAACAGGGTTATTTTTCCTTATAACTATGTTGCAGATTCCTTAGAATTAGTTCACAAAGTTTCAGCAACTGATGAACTAAAAGCTATTTTTTTCAAAAGTGCTTTAAAGAAGAATGTTCTTCCTCCTGTTATTTTTACATTTTCAGTCCATAAAGCAAAAGTGTACAGCAATGTTCATATGCGGGTATGAGTCCACACCCCACTTGCACCAGGAACCCCGGTGAAATGCTTTCTAGCAAGAACAACTAGTTTACTTACACAGCCCAAGGAGTTGAAGGAAAATTGATTTGAATTCTGGAAATTATTTACTTGAAATTTACACTTATAATTGCACTGGACTGTAAGAGATACATTGATTTTTTTGTGAAAAGATAAGCTTCTGACTTGCTTCTCTTTGCAGAGCTGGGCTACATGCTGATCCTGCGCTGAAAGGGAATCGATCTCTCAGGTGGCAGCAAACAAGATTTACAACGTAGTACTGCAGGGATGGTTATTAAAAGGGCCAAGTGGCTGAAATGAGGCAACAGCTTTGATTAATGAATCATGATAGCAAGTAAAATAATGTAGTCCACATTGTTTATTACATTATAACACCAAATTAAAGGAAAAGTTTGGGATTACATTATTACCTCAGATTTCTGGTCACAGATTGATAACAAAACTAGGCAAATGGCAGGTAACTAAAAATCTCTATTTATAAATTCTCAGTTGTATAACCCAAAAGATACGTTACTTCTATTTTACAAACTGTAATAAAAGGAGGAAGTGAACTCTGAATTTCAAATCCAATGTCTCAGGAAAAAGAACACCAAACTTAAGTTTTCCTTAAAATCTTTAACATTTCAGCCAAACCCCAGACGTGTCTGACATACAATTCTGCAAGGTCTAAAGCCACCTTTTCTTACAACTATAAATTCTTGCTCTCATTTCTGTTAAACATACAGGATAAGAGGATTTTAGGCTTATGCTGAATTGTACACTTTGGTCCAACTGCTGCCCACATTTAAATTTGTGAGTTTTTACATACTTATATCTAAGCCAGAAATAAGTCTTCTTTTCCCACGTACATGATATCATTTTTATTCTACATGGGAATGTTACATACCTCCTTTGTTGCGTTGCAGACATATTGATTATCTGGAAGCAGCTTTCCTAAACAGTGTCTCCTATCTTCAGATACATAATCTGATCAGCTTCATTTATGTAAAAAAGTAAGGAATAATTTCAGTCAAAAATGTCTAGTTAAACACCCATGGAGAAACTTCACCTTCCTCTATGCCTGTATGTAACTACTGTACGGAACTTTGCCACGAGGTGGTGACACAGCAACACTGGTGTTAGAGCAAGTTCAGGAGCCATTTCATACAGAATACAAATAGCACGCATGGGGGATTCATATTCAAACTGTCATATGTATAGCGTAGTGCAGAACACAACTTAGGGAAAAACTAGTATTTCAGTGACGGTGTAAAACTGATTAAGGATCAAACCCCAAATTGTTGCCCTATTCCTGACTTTATTATAGAATAGTATTTATAGTATTGCAGTAGTGTGATTTCCTCTTACATTAGAAAATATGCAGGGTGAGGGTTTTTTTCCCCTTCGAGAAAAAAACATAGACAATTTAAAACAGTGTACCCGAAATTTCATAGGATGAGAGTCTCATGTCTTGGACGAGGTGACTTTTGTAAGACAGAGAAAATACAACATATTTTCAAGCCATGCATAGCACTGCATGCAGGTATTTGCCTCTGAGAGGGTGTAAATAAAACCATTAAATAACTCATGAAGAACATGAGAGGAATGATTAGCAATGTTACACAGAACTTTTTGTTGGACTCCCATCCACAACAATTTCAATTTCCATCCCCTCTGATAACTAGGGGCTTGAGAGAAGTTGTATACAAAGGTTTTGTTTTATGAGAAGTGCAATTTTTATGGATAGGCTACTCTCCTTAAAGAAACATTGCTTTCAGCTTTTGCAAACCATTCTGCAGCATTAATAATATGTATTTTAAGAGTTGCCTGTTTATTCTAGTGTTGAAAACTACTATTATGACAGTATTCTGAATTACAAAATAATTTTACAGAATTTACTCCTTTATTTACACCTGTTGACAATCAAGGTGGAACTCTGTGGAAGCACAGAAAGAGAAGATGGATAGTCCTGATGCCTGCTATCAAAACACAGTTTTGAAATACATAGGACAATTGTAGACAGTTGGCTTACTAACTTTAAGGTACTTGCAAAAATGGGGTGGGAGGGGGAAATAATGAAAGCATAAACTGCAAGAATAATGCAAGCCATTTTCATATATAACCTCCAAGATAAAGCCAATATAGATTAAAAAGGAGGAAATACAGCAAAGCACACGGATAACTAACAACAATTCTGACCAAACATGCAAACTATGCAGAAAAACGGCACATTGCAGGGACAGTTCTCTGGATTTGCTTCTCTTAGTTGTTAAGAATGCTTTCTTTTGCCAAGTTTAAAAGATGTTGAAAGTATGAGCTGCAATGCAGATAAAATGTATTGCTAGATGCTTTGGTCCTGTGGTACACAGGTGGTGCATGGACAAGAAGAATCCAAGTACAAGGAGTGGATGGTACAAGTGAAGTTTGCTTCAGAACATCACAAACACACTATTAAGCTTGCTCAGCAAAAGAATACTGGGCAGTTTCTCGTCACACTAAGCAACAGGAAATGATGTCTTTGTCAGTTCCGTGACAGCCACACTTTTATGTTTCACAGGAACATCAGGAACTATTTTGAGGTCTTATTCTCATCTTAGGCAACTAGAGGTGCAAGAGAGTCAGCTTGCTGATCTTCAGTGTGACAATCGGATGCACACACTGCCTCTTCTTGTTCATACCTCCCAACAGCTACCAGCCCTGGTAACATCTGTCCCTCTTCCCCAGAGCCCACTGGAGCAGCAGCGTTACCCAGAGGCCAGAGGGTTGGAACAAGGGGGCAGCAACAGAGATCCTGGTGAGGCGGAAGTGAGAAAGAAAGAAGGGGGTACAACACATAGTTGTATGTATGCAAAAATTGAGAGGTTATGTCATGCCCTTGTAGAAACAGATTAAACTTGCATGAGATCAAAAGCTGACAGACACATAACGATGCATACTCCAGACAAATTAATTGTCAATGACCACATTTAAAGACAAAAAGGAAAAAAAAGAAGATAGGTAAAGTGATGCAGATGATAAACCTGGAGTGCATGACTATGCCATCAGTCACCCAGAAACATAAAAAACTACTTTGGCATAATATTAGTGGAGTTACTTACAGTACCTTAATAAATTAGTGAAATGTGAACCCTATACTTCCTGCCAAAACCAGCTTTTGGGACTCCTGTCAAGGTGCTCCTTTGGTGATATAAGTAGCCAACTCTCTCTGAACACCTTCAAAGTTTTTTGTGCACCATTTAGAAAGACCAAAATTGTATGCTCCCATAACTTACTCCCGAGTTCGATATGAAGTACTATACTTCTAAGTCTACTGTCAGTAAGATTGAAGGTGTTCTAAGAGAAAATTAATTACTTGTATCCTTCTGACTACTTACTGCATCATTTCTAAAACTGAGCAAATACGTAAACAGTTACCTAGTAGCTGAAAAAGAATCAAACCAAAACAAAACATCGCCCGCCCCAGATGCTTCAACCCATCACAGTCACAAACTCTGGCCAGAAGAGGCAGTGGCATTACATTCTCTAAAAATGACTGATGGTGTCATGCTCTCATTTTGTATCTAGACATCTGTTCAAGCAAAGCCTCGTCACATTTCTCTCAGAAAGGTCAGTAGCTCTCATGTTACTGCTTTAATGATCTCTTCGTGATGTGCTGGATTTTTTTTAATTATGTGTACACAGTTTTATATGTTTCTTCATGTAGATACGCTACTCAGAACGGCAGCAGCGACAAAGCACGCCGTGATGTAGTGGATCTAAAGGATCGCACCTACATAAACGAGTTAGTAATTGCAGAGCTCCTAAACCTTCTTGATTTCCCAACTGTAACCAGACACACTTGAAAGCTGCAATTTTAAAGGTAACCTAGAATGTATTACTCAAGGCAGAAGAGCCGAAAGTTACATGCTCAAAGATATGTTAATCAAAATATAGTTATTATGGCTGTTTTTCAGTCTTTAAAAAAGTAATGTCCAGAGCTTATCGAATGATGCAGCTGTAAGGGATGTGGATATCCAAGGAGAGAATTCATAGGCAAACAGGAGTCAAGTATAAAACTTGACCAAATGAAATCAAGTGTGTGAACTGTCAGCAAACCCCAGTCAAGCAGGTTTACCTTCTCAGAGCTTTCACAGGTCTCTCCTGGGAGGAAAGGAATCACCACAATGCAGAAGGGAGTGATTATAATGATGCAGTCACCCTTCTTTGAAACAAACATTTTATACCTGAAGACCTATGCCAAATATATATTTTAAAATTTGTCTTCTAAATTATTCAGGTACAGAGATAATGCATATAAAATAGTTATTTAGATAAAAAAGTTTGTGAAAAACATCTTATGTGTTTTTTTACATTTAAATTTCAGGTGACCACATTCTTAAAATAAAAATAACCATCCCCCTCTCTCTCCGAAATATAAAATAGTGTAAAAAGCACATTTTACAATTAAGTGTATTAAAGTACCAATTACAAAACCTCTAAAATCTACTATTGAACCGTGTGGTAGAAAACAATGCAATATTGATTAGCCTTATTGTAACAAGATGTGGTAAATTTTTATCTGTTATGTGCACTATGTGGAAAGACATAATGGCAAACAACACTGAACTCACAGCATAGCATCTTAATGACTTACGTGGCTAATTTAAAAGGTGATTATGTAGAATTGTGCTTTATCCTGTGCCACTTTTGGATCCTATGCAATCATTAAGTATACTAAAATAATTATAGTTGTGTCATGTGGCTATGACCAAGTCAACAAGACATTCAATTTAATGAATCACTGGCCCACCATGTAAAATCCTGCTTGCTTCAAAGAGTTCCACGAAAGGATGCTGTATCACTGAAAGAACAAGGAACACAGGAAACATCCACAAATATACCCTGTTCTCAAACTTTAGGGAGACTCTTCATTTACAGCCTTTTCACTAGGAAGCCTGCAAAGCTTTACCAATAGAAATCTCTCCAGCTTGTAGATCTCCATATGCACTTTATTTCCCATTGCTAATCTATAGGTGTTGCACAGGCTTAGACTTCCACCAACACGTAATATTGTGGCAAACATCCTTTAACTGATCACATTTGACATCCCTTCAGTGTTAAGGCTTGGGCACACTTAGAATCTCTGAGATTTAGAAAGACAGATTTTGTTTTTAAATTAAAGCTGAAGAATGTAGTTACTGACCTTAAAGAGTAACTAACAAAATTTCCCAATCCAAAAATCTCTTTTAATTATCATCACTCCTGTAGTCCAAATACATAATTTCTAAGAACTAAATTAATACCATGCAACATAGCTTCTTAAGCTTTTTAAGTGTTTACTTTCTGACCTCATCTGTCTTCATCTGACACTTCAGTTTTGTGCTTTTTATTAATAGTGAGTCATTCCAATTTGCTGTTACTGTTTTTTTAAGGGGATGGTGTGCAACAAGAAGCTGAAAAAATATCTTCTTTCACAGCTTTCAGTAACATGCATGCCTCTTTTACTTCTTGACCAAGAATATTTTTTGGTAATATTACTCTACAAGAAATACATTTAAATTGTCAGCATTTGATGTGGTTGGATATGCTTTTCTCAATGGACTGCACAGCAAGCTGGTCAGGACATGTGACTTTCAAGAAGACATAATATAAGCAACACTTGTACCTGACTCTGTATGGTCTTGGCCAGTGTGTTAAACTAAAGTCAGTCAGAATGGTATCTTCTTCTCTTCAACTGACATGGGAACCTTGTACCACTGGTGTGCTGCTAAACAGTATCAATGCCATAAATGAAGAGGGGTTTTTTGTTTATATTACTAGTCAAGAACAAACTTTTCTGAAAATGAAAGCAACCCTATTGTTATAAAAATACACCCAAGTGTTCTGCAAAGCAATAGGGGAACTCATATTGTCCTACAGGTTGCTTAAAAAAAAAAATAAAAGTGACCCATTACTACCAGGATTTTATTTTGGAGTGGATGTGTTAATCTCTTCTATTCAAGTATAACATCAGTTGTCTTATAAAGTCTTAATAAGGAGCTGTATTGTCTTTCTTTAGCTGGTCAGATACAAATGGGTTAACTCCAGCTTTTTTGAAGGTGATTCAAGTACGCAAGTTCCTCATCACAGCAGATTGTACTAAATGTTGTCACTTTTTGCTGAATGACCTGCTAAAATAAACAAAATATACTCCAACTAAATTTGAGGCATGTCATTGTTCATCTCCTCTAGGTCAGGTCTCAGGGGAAACCCTTCCTTTGACCGGCACTGCTCTTGTCCAGCTCCCCTAAGAACACTAGCTACTCCAGTTTGAGGTCATTCAAAATGTGAAATGTCATCTGCTAGTCAAGTCTTATTAGTCCAAGCTCATGACTTAGTCCATAAGCGTAGATTTTTTTAAATGGCTTTTTGCATGAAAACTGAGTCTTTCCGTGCCACATAAATGCTATTATATACTTGCTTTCTGTTTAGCAAAGACTGTTATACTATGTGCTGTTGTCTTTTTACCAAGACAGTACAAGGGCTGGGATCTTCCAGATCGGCTTCTCATTTGTAATAGAAACTGGTGATGCAAAAGAGACTTTTTTATTGTGCTATTTTTGTTCAGAAAAGGAAGTCTTGTTTTTATCAGAGGAGCATAAAGTTCTACTTGCAGAACTTTAAACAGCTCTGCCCAGCTGATGTAAGCAATTCTTTCACATTTATTTTTCTCCTGCAGAGACAACTCTTTGAATGCTTTTTCACAAACTCAATTAATTTTCCTCCTTCAGCTTCCACATTCTTCAGCTGGAATACTCCTAGTTCAAGGCCTCTCAAAGTCAAACAGCTAGGAAAGATGAGCTGAGCACTCCCTGAGCGGCAGAGCAGCTGCACGAACAGGAAGACTGGATTTTCAAGTGCCAGACAAAGAATACTTTTAACCTGCAAATACATGAAAATGACTTTTTGTGTAATATTACAAGGCAGCTTTAACTCTATCTGTGTGGGACTTCATTCTGACTCTTTTCAATTAGTTTTAATGTCTTTTGTATGAGCAGGTAATAATTTGATACATGCTGCTTTACTGAGAGGTCCTGGCACGAGCTAGCCACTTGTTGCCTACATTTGTGCACTGAATTCAATCATGAAAGGAAATCAAATACTTTCCCCTTCATTAATTAATACTAGCAGAAAAAAACAAATATTCTTATATAATTACAATTCAACATGCTTTGAGTAACTAAGTAACAGGCAGATTTGACTTTAGAAAATGGAAATCCAGTTTAAGTCCAAGTACATACTGAGAAAGGTCACCCACTATAAGATCGTAGTTCAACTGGTTCAAAATAACATAGCTTTCTCTCCCATTTTTATTCAAGTCATAGAAGATTCCTGGGTAACAGTTTAGTACACAATCCTCTTCAATAACAGGCAGGTGACAGTGATTAAAACAACACACACAGTGTTCTGAAAGAGGAAATTACTTGGCAGTATCTCTTTGAAGGACCTACAGCCATGTGCTTCCACCACTGCAGGACTCATTATTCACAGAACCTTTCAGACATGCTTGACCATCATTATGTTTCTCATGAGCTGTCAATTACTTTTTTTTTTTTTTAATAGATTACACACCATCTTACACCAAAACTATAGGGGACCTGCTGATAAAGAAATAGTGGGGGAAAACAGTGTCCTCATGCTAAACTGTTTCCAGCCCTTTGCCTTTGACCACATCTTACCTCACTGTTCTTGATCTGCTACCGCCCAGGATCATATGACAAAACAAAACATAAGATATGAGTGGGTACCTAATCTTCACAGCTCTTAGCTTTTTTACTAGCCTTACTAAGAACTATTTATGCATATGTTCCTTTGTTTATTATGCATTTAAATTCACAGTATGACTAACAGGTTATTGACCAATGCCACATCTTCTAACTATGACGTTATAATGTCCACGAAATACACTTGTGATGCAATATTACATATCTTCTGAAGTAGGATGTGAACTCAGGAGGGGAGAGGAAGCAGTAAGTATTTGTTTGCATCTGAGAAGGAGCTACAAGGAGTGCAGTGCACTGAAAGCAATCATTAACAAAGATCATTCTACAGCTTCTACACAAATACCACTGCCCTCTTTTTTTAAATATATAAAGCAGTATCACTGATTAAGTGTGCCCTCAAAATCACCCCATTATTTATGCATTTGCATTACTATCTCTTCTTTTGCAATTCTAATATGAATTTTGTTTTAAAAAACCCCAAACAGCTTTTATTCATAAAAAAATGAAGTCAAGAGGCTTAGGCCTAGTATTACTTCTATTTAACTGCCAAAGCTTACTACAAGCCTTTACAGAGAAAGAATTGTGAACAAAAGAAGTTAGATATTACAAACCTTGTGTGTTTGGCATACCAGTTGCATCCTTTTACATAGTGGTAAACATTGCTGCCTTTTTTTTTTTCCCCCCCAAATCGAAGTTTTAATTATTTTTTTTACCAAATTATTTTTCTTCTCAGCTGGTAAGATTTTCTCACATCTTGATTAAAAAAAAAACAAAAAAACACATTTCAAGGAAGGACATGATGCATATTCCTTTATAGAACTGATTTTTTAAAAAAGATCATTATGATCTGAAACCTCTTTTTTATTATGTCGTGCATATTGCTGTTCTCTTGTATTGAAAGACATACAATTTAACAAACTGGAGATCCAGATAAACATTTTTTTACTGAATAGCAATTAGCACTTTGGTGGCTATCACTAATATGCCAACATTTCCTTAAAAGAAACTTAAAAAATGCTACCTGCTACTACAGTTACTTTTAATCTATGTCACATATAGGACACAACTCGGATCCCTGCAAACAAAAACGTGCAGGTGACCCCACCCTTGCAGAGGCCCAGTTACGCCACAGGGGATCCATTCACCCACACCCACCCAATTAGGTGACCGCGCCTGATGTACAACAGACCACCTGAAATGTCTTCTGTATTTCATTTATCTTACAACAATACATTGATATGCACACTGGAAAAACATCCACAATGTTCAAATTTAAATATAACTAGAAGAACTCAAAGCCCAAGCCATAATGCAATGCTCACTTCTAATTCTTGTAATTTCTTGAATCTATATACTGGCATTTTGTTAAGTAATCTCTAAAAAAGAAAAAAGTCTATTTCCATGTACGTGACTTTTTTCTGCAGTATCAAATATTTCCTTAACACTGTTTTAGAGTAAACATTTTTGTTAGCATCAAGACAGTGAATATCGTAACTACAGAAAGACCGCTTGCACTTTAAGAAACGTAGATTATAAACTCTGACATAGCCAAATATCAAGAACATCTACTTTTAAAACACCTTTAAAATTTTCCACAGGAATGTGCTGGATCATATTTGAGAAAACAGTATTTGTTTAACTGTTATTAAGTTTTAACTACTTTCTTCTTGTCCTGGTAATTGGTTTTATCAGCTAATTAAGATAAAAGTTCAACTTCAAAAGACAGGCATACCTCAAAGGGACACAGTGCCCTATCTCACCGTAATGAGTTATGTTCTGTCAGTAACGTGGCTCTGACTAAACTATTTGTCTCTCTGACATTTTGAGGCTTGTAAGTTGTCTCGTGGTTGGGAAAAGCAACGAGCCTGAAACCACCCTGTATTTTCTTCCCTTCAGTTTTTCTGCAGTTTAAGCTTAAGAAATAGCTAAGAGCTGTACAATTTAACCTCTATGCAGCATTAAGATCTACTGCTTCTCTCCTAAGAAGCCTTCGGTGAGCATTACAGACAAACCCCTCAAGAATTAGATGATACAACACAGAGTAAACTGATCTTGGGCTGAGAACGGAGGAGCCCGCACAGATGCATCACGCAAAGCCTCACTCCACACGGCGCTGTGCAGGAAGGCCATCAGAATCAATGTACCGTACCTTTCATCTTGTCCCAGATCCTCACTGTCTGGCATTTCAGATTTAAAGGAATTCTCTCTCTCTCTCTCTACCGATCTAGATAATCCAGGCAATGATCTTCTAGTCTGTTTTGTGTTCTAGAAGCGACAGCCCGGGCACCTGTTCTGTTTGCTGCCCTGAAGAGCACTCCTTGCTCAGAGAGCAAATGTTTACAGGACATCCTAAGTGCCTGCTGCTCTTGAATGAAGTTCAGAGCGTTCAGCCTTGATTGGCCAAGGCTATAAATAAACAGGTCGTGACTCACCTCACACACTATGACAGGGTGTTTAGTAGCAAGCCAGCCAAAAGCAAAACACTTTTTTTTCCTTTCAGTCATGTGAGGGAGAATCACCACCCAGCTAGTACATTTTATTTTTCTGCTTCCACTGGAAATCTTCCTCAACGTCTCCCATTTTTCTCAGGTGTAAGTGAGCAGCGACCAAAATGACAGGAAGCTAAATGACACAGACTTTGAAGTAACATGCTCAAAAATATAAGAGCAAAGAGCTTACTGCATCTGTAAAAATTTCCTTTCTTTCCTCCCCGCAAAGTGTCAGTCACAAGCTGTCAGAACAAAATTCTTCTCCATTGACTAACTTCACTAAATAAAAACTTATTATTTTAAAATAAGGAATAGGAAAATGAGTTTTCAATAAAGATTAATGCATTAAGTTCTGATTCCAAGCTTGCCTGCCACAAGCAGTTTCAGCTGTCATAGTGATACCAGCAAATTTTACTAGAAGAATCCTCAAAATTAAAGTATGCTGACAGGAGGATGCTTTCTGACAAAATACTTCTAATGCCTCTGTGAACAACCCACAGTGAACTGACAAATTCACTTTCTTTGTATTCCTTTTTGCTGTGTGCACGACAGGGATTCTGTCACTCCACCTCCACCAGCTACATCTCTGTTACAGTATTTTCAGCACCCCAGCAATCTTACCTGTGCTGATGAAGCTTTGTAGCACAGCCCAAGACCCCAAGGATCATGTATGTAGGTTGTTCAGCATATTGCTCAGCACTGCTCCTTCTTTCATGAAGCAGCTTGACCTATTGTTCTTAATATTTTTTTCAAGCAAATATTACATCCAGAGATCTTCACACAGAAATCTTTTTTTCTAGGAGGGAACCCAGCAAGATTTAGACCTGCCTATCCTACATGAGATAGTAGGAACTGGCCTGGGGATACCACATCTTAAAAATGATTAAAAAAAAAAAAAAAAAAGCAAGGTGGAACAAAAGGAATGACAGGTTAAAAACCAACCAACCCCATATCTTTGATTTCGTAAACTGTATTTGGTGCATTGTGGCTAATGCATCATTCACTGGAAAGCTGATTAACTTTCAAGACTACAAATGATTCTACCCTTTCTTCTTATTCTAATAGAAAATGCTTAAAAATTACTAGTAAGACATAGATTAAAAATTGCAAAAAGTCCCCAAACCATATAATCATGGATCTATTGCTTTAAATGGCATGAGTTATATTTACTGTGCATCTGAATTAATACAATTATCTCAGGAAATGGTGAGAAAACAAAATGACACAGGAATGCTGGCTCTCTGTGAATTACAACTTCCTTAACTCTTCTCCCAACATTCGAGTTAGTTCCCTTTTCCTTTTCTTAATCTTGTCCAGACTTCTGTATTCATACCTTTCCTCAATCTTTCACCAGACATATCGTTCCTGAAGTGGTTTAATCATATTGGACTTTTAAAAGAAAGGAGGGAGAAGAAAAAGAGGTCCCTACGTCTAAATTATGCAAGGCAATATATAAATTATGAACATCCTACCCTGCTCAAGAGATATTCCATGGTCATCTACATCTGCATATTCCAGTATCATCCTCTCTTCCTTTTTCTTTTCTTTTTCTACTGCTGATAGTTATAGCTGAAATAATTAGAGCTGCATTTCCTTCAAGCTTACCCTGAAACAAGAGAGCTGCTAAATTCAGAAATCTTAATGAATAAAATGGTTTTGGGTGGCATCTTCATTTGCAGATTAAAATCTGAAGCCCTCCAATTAGGAAAAGAATCAAAAGAAGTAACTGAAATCTGCAAACACACAAAAGCATCTTTCAAAATTTAAACATAACATCAAAGATGAAAGCAAGCAAAACTAAACCCCTTGTGCAACTCCAGTTGCTTTTGTTTGTTTACATGCATTGCAATATAGTCTGACAGCCACATGCATTTACTATGTAAAATGCCTTTTTAACAAATATTCCTTTTCAGTACATTTAATGATCACAGTCAGGAGCTCAAAAGCTTTCAGTACTGTGTCCATCCTTTTATTTCAGTCTTGGAACTCGATGTACTCTGAACTCTTCAAGTTCATTCTTTGTCACACCCTGTACAGAGTGCTCGCTGCTCCACCAGAAAATGGCCCACAGTTTACTTTTACAACTTCTCGTAACTCTTCCCTGGCATGCAGTGAGGTAAGGAGGATAATATCACCTTATTCACTTATTGATAAGCAAGTTCTGGAAAGATTAGGTTCAAAAGTTTCTACTAAATAACTGCAATGTCAAGGACCTGTTAACTTGGAAGTAAGAGTATTTCTAAAAGACTTCAGTACTCAAGAACTAGCTTCTACTGGTATCAGTGCTCATCGTTTTTGCAAATCAGACTTCATAACAGCATGAGTACATAATTAGCAGAACCGCAATCACACTAAAGTATTTTGCTTAGTATCACAAAGATGACTATCTAGAAAATTAATCTCCGTTTTTTGAAGTGTCTGAATTCTTCTGCACCCGAGGGAATCCGTTTGTATTGGCCAATCGGGAGGTTCCCAGCAGATCTGGCTCCAGACCATTTCACAGCCTCACGACACGTAATGACCTTTCCAAGTACGCTTGGGTAGAAGAGCAGCAGGTGAGCCAAGTACTGTACTGAATCAGGCCAAAGGGCTTCTGGCATCTCCCACTGTGTCCAAAAGCACAGCCTAGGGAAAAATGCATTGCTGCCTTCTCCACATAGTCTTCCAGACTCCAACTTGTGGCTCATGGGTTTCCTGAACCTGCAGCGATGTCTGTATTTTTAGCTCTGAAAGGATTTTCATCCTGTGATAGCATCTATAACATCTTGTGGCAAGGACTTGTGCAGCTTAACTACAGGCTGTTTGAAAACAAAAAACCCCACCCAAGCCCCACCCAAATTTGTTTGCTCCGACCTAGCCACTTCAATTGATTTCTAGTAAGTCTTATACTGGAACAGGTAGGTAACAGTTATCTCTCTAGCTTTTCGCAGCTATTTATCATTTCTACAGACCATTATCATGTTCTTTGAGATGGGCCTTCAGATTTGAGAGAAGAACTCACCTGGTATTAGAATTGCTAAAAATCAGTTTTAAACTTTTTCAACATGGAAAAAACTCAAAGTGACTAGAAATGACAGAACTCTTTCCCTACCCATGTTATTTTTCAGAGAGGTTCTTACTTCCTTGCTTAGTTGCAGCTAACGCTACAACTTTCTGAACTGCAGGGGACTTTGGTTGGTCCCCTCTGTCCCTTTTCAGATCCTTGCCATCTTTGAGGCCTCACCTTGCAGGACTATTCCCTGCTCTTCTCTTTGCTTGAGCTTCCATCTCCCAGCCTTGCTATGTCTCTCTCACCTCTCACATCCAGCATTTTCTGGATTATTCCCTTCCCTTGGCTCCATTGGTTCCTCAACAGAAGGAAAAGCCCCTTTCCGCTAGCCCTGGTATTTCTGAAAGGAACATTAAAGCATTTGACTTTGTACTCAAAAGGAAAAAGGTGCTATTGATCCTGTTTCGCTCTTGGTCAGCTCATTCAGCTCTAAAGGTCCTGCTTTGCTTACTTGTTTCATGCATGTATGCTGTTGCATGCCCTGTAACATCCTCGCTGTTCTTTCCCAAACACTTCCTATGTTTACTGTAACCCATTTAATGTGGGAGAGCCCAGATATTTACACCATTATCCCCAGTGAGGGCATACTATCGATTTACACATTTTGATCCTTTTTGTGAGTTGCTCCTCATGCTCTGTTGGCCCTTGTTACCACATTTTTACACACAGCTTTCCAGAGTACATGGTCTTTGTTTTATTTGGATGACTTTAAGAATGAATCTTTCTTACTGCTGTTCATCTCCATTACCCTGTTCTTCAAAGAAAGAGACCTCCTCTAGACCTCTCACAACTTCCTTGATAGCTGGTGAGTAACAGCTCTCTCTACCATGTTAAGATACCCCAAAAGATGTGCTGGCGCGCAGCTCCGATGCTTGACATATTGCTTGACTGGGGAATCTTACCAGTTTTGCTCTTGCTGTGTAAAGATTTGTACGGAACATATATCATAATTATCAAGTAAATGGCCTTTCTCCTCAACAGTATGGACATCTGTATGAAATTCTCCTTTTACAGGCAGGCACCAAAGCCTTCAGAGGAAGTCATGACCAAGAGAAGAAAAATAAAAGCGATGTTCTTGCCAGAGAAAAGGCAGCAGCCATACTGAGTAGCTGACAGGACCAGAAATACTGAGGATCAGTGCGAGGATCAGAAATACTAAAGATGCTCAAAGGCTTTAGCAGGTGGGTGAAAGGCAGCGTGCTGTCCCTGTGGAGTGTGATGGGGATAATCTGGCATTGCATGGTAGATGGTGTACCACACCCTGTCTACAAACTTTCAAAGATTTTAAGTAATCTGCCTGAGGCACACTTTAGCTGGTCGACCAGCTCCAGAACTAGTCACGATCACTGCTGCCTTCTATTTGTCTCCTCATCTAAAAGGAGAGTATGATGGTACTTTCAACATATGACCCTGTTCTAATTATTCAGCTATGAACAAGTCTCAGTTCTAATAATGTGAATGAAAAAATAATGAACACCATACTGTACACTTAAAAGACATCATAAAAAACCTCAACCAAATCATAGCAAAAAAATCACACTCCAAAAAAAGCACCTAGCGTAGTTCATATTTCCAAAAGGAACGGAAAGTCTAGCATTTTATTTTTTGTAGATGGTTTATGCTGATATTATTTTCAGCAAGAGCATATGTTCAAAAATTACCATCATTGTCAAAGGCATGTTTAGGATTAAAACCAATTTTAAATGCATGTTTCTGCTACTGAAAAATTCATATTAATAATATACATGAAGTCCCTTAAAATGGAATATTTTCCCCCCCCTCCTCTTTCAATATAGAAAAATGACTACACTGGTCCCATTCGTCTCTGTGTGCAGGCATGTGTACATTTATGTATTTATAAGTATTTTATAAGAGTATTATACCAGGTATAACCTCAACCTGGTAAGCAGTATGTGAAAAAACTTAAGCATCTGTTCCAAACAAAATGTGGTTTTGTATTTATCTATAGCTAGGACTAAGAATGACAAAAAAAAAAGAAACTTTGAAAAAAAAAATCAATAGTCGAACACTAACGAAAGCAAACAAAATAAGCACTCAGGAAAGTTTTTCTCTCTTCATGGAATCCCACATACCATGCAGGACTCTTCTTTTTACCTGGATAAAATACCTAATTGTTAAAACATTTTTTAAACCACAAGCTGCGTATTCAGGAAGAAAAATAAAACAGCCTTCAGGTTTGACATGTAAGAAGTTATTCAACATTCAAAAAGCTAGACAAGGTATTCCATGCAACAAGATATTACAGCAGAACAAAGCACACCAATATGTATTTCTAAAGAATCATTAAAAAAACATTTAAAAATTAGTGTGAAAGCAACATGACTATCAAAACCTGATTTGTATCCGCAACAATGAATTGTCACGGTGAGGTATTCGTATTTCATCACAAACCACGCATAATAATGCGCCATGGTGCATGAGAGTATTTCCAAGTTTTTGAGCAAAAGCAGAAAGAGATAAGGAAGTAAGAAACACTCCAACTGCCGTTTGAAAAGCAATTGACTACATTTCAGTGAAGACAGCAAATGTTCCTCTAGTACAAATGTGATAGATCATGCTGGATTTGTGTAACAAACAGAGAAGAACTGGAGACAGGGCGGCAGATCTTACCACTAAGGGTGAAAATGTCAGCCCATGTGATCTTGCTAAACAGCTATAAAAGATTTTGGAAGAGGAAAAAACCCATATAATACATCACCTAGCAATGATCTGAACAATTTCTAAAGATAACAATATTTATCCAAGTTTTTCAAGAGACTCTTTACATACTGTTTAATGAAATTATTTTGTTTACTATACCACCCTGTTTACCCTAAGACCTACAAAGATACTTACGTCCTAGTTACTCTGTAATAATGATCTGTAATTCAGTAAAGTCACACTAAAATGCAATTTTTTTTTCTAGGCACACATGCTACTCAAGATTTAGAAACCTGTCCATCCACCTGTCTCTTTTGGTTTGCAGCAATCTGAATCTGTTTCTTCTCAGCAATTTTTTTCTTCCTGCACTGAAAAGAGATGAACTACAGGAAATGCAGGCCACATAGCAAGACAGCTATCCAGTGAAATCATCCTGCATTGAACAAATTGGTGAAAATATTAAAATATTTAAGAATGCATGAAGAATTGAAAATATTTCTGCAAAGTGTTGATACAAAGAGTTAAAGCACAAACCTGAGAAATTTGTTGTGTTTTCTTATAGAAATAATAAACATAGCACAAAACAATGCAAGAAAAACAGACTGCCAGCAAGCTACCAAGAAAAGGAGAATATTTAGAAGACAATTCTATATGTAATTCAATTAAGTACATCAGAAGCCACTCTCTAAAGATTATTATGACAGTCAGAGCCACGTACTGACAATGCCTGTGTCTAAAAGGTTTTGCTGATACACTCACATTTTGCTAAGACAAACTCACTGTCACTTTGACACTCCCATCATCCTATGAAGAAGAGGATATAAGCCAGTTTTCTACCTAATCACATAATTTATTCTTTGGTGCAATGTAAGAAAATCTCACCAGAGAGTGGTTAATGCAATTGCAAGCCACAACTAGACCAAAGTCCAGGCCACCAGTCCTGAATTAGACCTTACAAGCTTAGGGATAAATAACTGCAGGACTTCAAGTACATTATAATGTAAGCACAGCACATAGTTACATACTATTAATCATTTTCATTGACATCAGCCCTATTCTTATGTCCCAGCTCCAAGAGCCAAAGTTGTTGATTAATATTCAGAATTGCTAGCCAAATATTTTCATACTAAATATAACTTTATCTTGATTCCTTCGGAGCCACAGCCTTTTTTCAATGCCTATCTAATGAAAGCGAGTCAGATTACCAAATTATACTGTTAACTTTTCTCATCAACTTATTATTTGTTGGTTTACTGTCTGAGACAAAGTCTCTAGTGTTTAATATGTCTGATGGTAACATTTCAATAACATTCTCTCCCTTTAAAAAGAACTTTTTTTTCATTATAATTATCTTTATTCTGTCTCACTGTGGTAGGTTGTGCAACTGTGACATAAAAAATATTCGATTGTCACTAGTGTCACTCAGTTTCAAGGCCATATTTTTATCTGATGGAGCAATTGGTAATTCACATGCTATCTGTCACTACTTTCTAACTTCAAGACACGTAACAGCACATTAGCAAAACTGATATATTATAATGAAAGCAATGAAATGTAAATTTATATAAGCAAACTTTAAAGTATTTACAAACTAAAACATATCAGGGAAAATAATGTCTGAGTGCATGCCATTTTAGAAGGCACATGCTTGTGTACACAGATCCACCAGCTTGTTTAAAAAAAAAAAGGGGGGGCAAAAATACAGGAACACCTTGCCACAGTTCATGTTACCATTTCATCTCACATTTTAGCTCTACTAGTTGGAAAGAGAAACCAGATATGTAAGCTTGTTAAATGTTAACATCAAAACCTAAAGAAAATACTCCTGCATAGTATCACAGGCAACAATGTACAAGGGTAAGATAAGTAATAGCGAGAAATAGCAGCAAGAAATACATCATACAAAGCAATGGCATGCTTCACATGATGACAATTCATATATGTACACAACTGCAGGCTGGACAGGATGGTTGATTCTTAGATGCATTGATGAAAATAAAACTAACTTTATCCTGGAGTGACTGGAGTGTCCAATTTCTTACCAAAGTTTCTCCAAAGTAAATACCTGTCAAATCACAACCATTCTGCTCTTTTGATATCCATCCCTCCGTGAAATAACTGCAGATTTTAAACTATGGAGGCCAACGAAACACCACACAGATCCAAAGAGCCAAGACTGCAGAAGATAACTCAACCCCCTCCCACAATCACACCTACTCCCCAAAAAACCTACAGAGTGAAATGTCTCTTGGGCTAATACAGATCAAGAAAACATTCAGACCAGGAATGATGATCCGTGAAGACCTGCAACTTAACCTGTTTGTCATCAAGGGCACAAGCAGATCTGTGATTTAGTGGAATCCCCTGAGCTGGTTGAGCGAGCGCTGCCAGAGCACTCAGCCAGAAGTGCTGAGCACCCGATAACCTTCACTCTGCCTTGAGAAGATGCTAATAGGCATGACATTTTGCTGAGAGGCTGACAGCATTACTGGGAGCCAAGTTAACTTCAGTTATCTAGACTTTTGTCTCAAAGTATAAAAGACATAAATTTTTCTTTCTCTGTTCCTTTACTATTAACTCTTATTTAAATTCAATCCATTTCATAAGGTGGTTTAGAACACATTTACAGAACACCGTGCTTTGCACAGCACAATAGCAGCTCCTATCACCGTTAAAACTTCCTTTGCGCTCATTTTTCATGGATGTTTAAAGATTTCTAAATCAAACTTTCTTGTTAAGCTCTACGAAATACATTTCAATAGTAGATTTTGCTGCCAGAAGACTGGAAAATTAAGCCTTCAATTTAGAAGTTACCTATTCATGCATGTGTTTTATTTATATAAATCTGTAAAATGCAGTTGCCTTCAGAATCCGGACCTCCAAGATACTTATGAGAAAGAATCCTTTGCTTTGAAAAACCTTCTCCGCTGATATACAGATCACAGATATCCACAATTGGAAGGGACCCATAAGGATCAAGTCCAACACCCTGGATGTTCCTATAGATGTTCCTGTAGAAGAGGGAATTAGAAGGGTGAAAAAATAACACTCTGCTCAGACTTTTACTTTAGTCCAGTGAGGCGACTCATTAAAAAAAAAAACAAAAACAAAAAAACCCAACCAACCAACCAAACAAAAAAACAACCAAACAAAAAAACCCCACAAACCAACAAACAAAACCCCACCAAACCTTTATTTGGGAAGTATTCAGAGCACTTTAAATGCATAATCTTTCAAGTACTTTTCATGAATCCTGCATTTCTCTCTATCTCATTTCAGTGACTGACAAAAAAAGGCTCAGAAGACCAATTTCCATATGCTGTTCTTTACAAAAAGAAAGTCTCCTCAGTATATTTTTTGATTAGTGCTGGATGAAATAAATATTTTCCAAGGTACATCTGGAAGGGTTTTAAGCAAAGTATTTGAAATTTTAATAAAAAAATATGTGTTCTTTTCAGAAACTTATATTTCTATTTATCATCAGATTAAGGAGTTTTCAGCTGAATTCCCATTTTTGAGACTTTGACTATAATACAAAATATCTAATTCAACTAATAAATTAGGACAGAACTTATCAAGCTACGCATCCTAGGATAATTGTCTGCTTATGGTGAACTCACAATGGAAACAGTTTTGTTCCTGTACAGCCGTGACATGAGAACTTCATGCAATAATTGTTCAGATGCATTTGGAGTCTTTGCTTTCAATATGCAAGACAACAGTCTTACATGCTTTTGTCTCAGTTTGTGTTCTAAGAAAACATACACATGTATTTGGCAAAAAGTTCCTAAAATTGTTTAGAACAATTTTTTTTAAAGATTGGGCATGCAAACCTCAGATATTACTACTCTGATTGATTTTATTACTCTGAGCTCATGCCTAAATGCATAAAAGCAAGTTCTTAAGGTACACGTTGACCTTGCAGATTCCATGGAATGTGGTGGTAGCAACAGACACAGTCTAAAATTGGGCAACAGCTATCTCACTTGCCCTTCTGGGATTTCTCACACTTTAACATTTATATACAATTTACTAAAAACATCAACAAATGCAGAAATAAACAGATGTATTTATTTCAGTTGTACTGTGTCATGTAACTGAATAAAAAAAAAAAACCAATGCTTGTAACACTTGTAACACAAGAACAGCTATACTGGGTGAGCCAAAGGTCCATCAAGTCCTGTGCCCTGTCTTCAAGAGTTGCCAAATCGAACACCTGGGGATACCTAAGCAACAGAATAAGAACATAGAAAATACATAACACTACCACCATAAAATACATACAGCCTCCAACATTCTGCAACTCGGGGACCTTCAAAGACAGAGGTGGTGATTTTTTATTTAATAGCCTTCAATTAATTTTCTTCAAAGAACTGTCCTGTTATTTCTAGTTTTAATCCACATATAGTTCTAACATTCACAACAATCCTGTGTCAAGGATTTCTAAAGCTTAATTACATCTTTTTATCTTTCCTCAGCTTGCTGCCTGTTACTTTGATGCCTCCTCATTCCAGAGTGTGACAGAGAAGGCATGTTCCTTATGGTATCTTAGAAACCTCTATTGTATTTCCCCTTAATTATTCCTTTTCTCTTTTGAAAAGTCCTATCCTATTTAGTTGTTCTTTATATGGGAATAGTTCTGTATATTTGTTCTGCTCTGGACTTTTTTCCTCCTCTATGTTCTTCTGGGACATACCAGATCAGAACCACCATATTCATGACATGGACATAAACCAGATTTATAAAGTGGCATGTGGCTGTGCTTACTTTTGTCTTTTTTACTGATACTTAAGAGTAGATTTAGTCTGTTGATCAATGCCGGTTTTGTGAGACCACATCTTATTTGTGAGTGGTTACTGTCAACTTTGGACACTATTATTTTATATGTGAATTCAGGACTGGTATTCCCTACATAAATTTACAGTTGCCTGCACTGAATTTCATATGCTATTTTACCATGAAAGAATCCTGTAAGGATCTTCTGAAATTCTTCACAGTTGGTCCCTGTCTTAATTTCCTGGAATAATGTGGTACCTCCAACAATCCTGGCCATCCCAGTACTCCCTGCCTTTCCAGGATCACTTATGGGTACATTTATCAGAATGGCTGCAGCACACACTGCCATGGGGCTTATTCTCCAACCTTCCATTAACATGAAGGCTAGCCATTTACTCTCACCGCTCTTCCCTATATTCCATCTGTTTTTTTAACTCATGGGAGGATCTTCTCTCATATTCCAGAGTTGCTTATTTGCTTTTAGATAATGCCTTCTGGAAATCCAACTGGACTACATAAATCTCTACTCAGCATTTTGTCACAGTCTTCTTGACTGAAATTTTTAATAGATTTTTAAAGAATGTTGATATTTTACAATATTTTAAAAACTATTTCTACTACTTTAATATGGGATATTTTTATATTCACATTAAATTCTCTTAAGCATTACCTCACACTATGAGCTGACCTATAGTAATATCAATGGCCACCGCTGCGTCAGTGATCTATTAATTACACGATCAATCCAAGCACTCAGTAAGGAAAGGCTACACTTTTGAAAGGGCATTCTTCTCCTTTTATCAAACCTAAGCTAGGAAGTGTGTGTCATACAGTGCAGTGACCATAACATTCAGGTGGACTTGTGGGAACTTTCATATTTTTGTGTTACAGTAAATATTTCTCTCTGAAAATTTTTATTGGACTGTTCTCCTGAATACATCTGATTTACTGTATTCAAGGAGTGGGGAACCTTGTAGAGCATGAAAAAAACAAAATGAGCATCTGCTACCCTCTATTTTCATCAGTGCAAAAATAAAAGAAGTGTAGCTTTATAGAGCCAATTTCCATTGTTATTTAGACTCTAAAACATCTTGGAATACTAACAACAAAAAAGAATTAAGGCATGAAATATATTTCAATAGGTAAACATGTGACATCTCTTCTGCCACTAAGAAAAAAGAAGGAATATCATAATGTTTGTTTCAAAACAGCTGAGCTGCTTTACTCAACTGTATGTTGAAACCCTTAAAAGCATATAATATGTTATTCTGCTGATAGGCTCACATGCTTCAACAAAACTGTGTGCCAGGACATTCCTTACTAAATTAGTGACTAATCAAATGTTGTGCTGGGAAACACACCCTCACGTGTTACAACAGCACAGGCGGCTGCAATATTTAAAAAAAAAAAAAAAGGACTACAACTAAAAAAGACTACAACTATAGGTTCTCATGCCCCCTGTAAATAATTTCCATCATGCGTTTTGTAACCTAATACTTGTATTTGGCAAACCAGATGCAATTAAAGGTCAAAACCTAGCTACTATATAAACTCAGCTCTGCTTACTCTGATCTTTCTCCTGACCATCATGGTTCTCAATATTCCAGGCAATTCCTTCCACAGCAATAACTAGTATTTATTTATAAATGCCTTGTTTCATTAGTCATAAATGTTTCTTGCTTATTTTTTCAAGTTCTCAAATTAACCAAAATTGCCTGTTTCTTTTTCCGTATTACCCTCAAATTTCCAATATACTTTACAAATTGTTTAGAATTTGAAAACTTGACAGTAATTATAGGCTGTAAGGAGACCTACACTTATTTTCTCCTTGTGAAAACCAACATTTTTACAAAACTGAAAATGTAATGTCTACATTCTCGCTGCATATAGGGGGCATACTGCATATGGAAATCTGTGTAGCACTATAGAATTTACAATCTTTGTTGTTGTTTTTGAGACATAAGACAGTAGAAAATATTAATATTAATTAAAAAATAAATATTAAATAATTCAGATTCTCAAGCCACAAAGAATAGTACAGAAAAGTAAGCCTCTTAAGCAGAGAAAACAGCAATTCAGTGGTCTGAAAGCTGGCTTCACAATGCTAAAATCGAAGCTTGGGGACAACTAGCTCCAGAACCATTTCTGAACATCACGTATATATATGATCTAAATGAGACTGATGCTGATTCATGTGGCAAGAAAAATTCTGTGACTAGCAAAAACTGTAACAAGCAATCACTGAAACTGGGAGACCAATGACTCTGACAAATATACCTATGGCAGGTTTGGGTATTTGATTCAGTAACCTTTTTTTTCTGCGGAACAAACGCCTAATTTTCTCCTCAAAATACCAAAGTCACAAAACCAGCATTTCTTCCTACAGGAAGCAGAGAGTATAGATCAATGTTAAAAGGGAAAAAAGCTATTTGTAGTTACAGCAGAAAAATATCTTTTTCACATTTTTGTGTTTGGCGTAAGCTTTACCATTTGCTTTCCATGCAGTCTTTCTTGATAATATGAAAACACAGAACATGGTTAAGCTTGCTACCTGTTTTTATGGAGTTTTTTATCAAATATGATTTGACTTGTGTTTAAGAAAAGCAATTCCAAACTGAAACAGTCAATTTTTTTCTTAATACAAAAAGCAGTCTCTCTATCTAAAGTAACACTGGGGGCTCCCTGAATGCTATAGTTTATAAATACCCTTTAAGATGACAAGTCAAATGACTTCAGGATTGTAAGTTATCTCTCACAGTTGTTCAACTGTTAAAATGGAAAGCAGTAAGAATAGAATAAAAATACCCATGGTGAAAATGTTACGTGTGCAATGGAATAAACATAGGGAACAGGACACATGAGCATTTTAACATTACTCTTTCCACTTAAATTTACTCTCTACCCTTTAAAAAGGTCAGTTTTGTGAACTTGTCTCCCGATGAGCAATTTGAAGTCTGTCATTTTGTTCAAAGCTCCACACTGACTAGGAATGCAGTCTTCCTCTACTCACGATCTGTCTAGTACTTGTAACAATATTCTGCTGGTTTAGGCATTAATAATAATTCAACACAACCCATCTAATTATATAATAAAGAACATTTTAAAAATATATGCAAAAGGTGAAAAATATGAGCATTACACTTGCAAAGAGAACAAATCTCTGAGCCAGGCAAACATACCCCGCAGCTCTGTGTCAATCGGACAGGCTGTTCTTGGACTAGGCATTAGTTCCAACGTTTTGGATGGTATCGCCCTACAAGAGTTACAAAAACCATGTTTTGACTGTATTTCAGTTTTCTCTTCTCTTTAACAGGGGTCGGTGCTTTGCTACTCTAAAATTAAGTACTATTACTTGTTAACCAAATAAAAGATACAGCGGTACGCAAATAAGGTCTACCTGCCTAGAAAAATGGCTGATGTACTAAGTCTGCCTGAGCTCTCTGAAGTCTTTTCAATAGACAATAGCCTTGCTAACTCTGAGAACTGCCTTGAGAAAAAGTATATTCTTTGGAAGGAACTGACTTTTCCATTTTGAGCTGTCTGCAAAGCCTTTGAATATAGTGCTCTCAACTTGAAAATAAGGAATTAAAGATTTGCACTCCAACCAGTAACCTAATGTTTGTTCTAGTGTTCTAGCATATGTTACTTCTGCATAGTCACAACTACAAATTGTGAGACATTTGACATGGATTCCCACCATAAATTAGAAAATTCCAGAATACTGAACACTTGTTCAAGTCTTCACAGATTCAGGGTGAGCGCTGCCAGAGGCAGGGAGTGACCAGCTCTTCCATTCAGAATGACATGACTGCATCCAAATCTTCTCCTTTCCTTGTCTGAGCTGCATAGGAAGTCTCTCACTACCCTTCAAGAGACAGTACATAACTTGTGCCTAAGTTCAACATGTGAGCTGAAGTACACCTGTCTAAGAATGAACATTATTTTTTGGCTGACATTTTATAAAAGTACGTCCAAACCTTTCAGATCCTTCAACTGGAAGGATCTTTATCTAGGATGAGGGGTCCTTGTCACTTTCCACCACATACACTTTATTCCAGGTTTCACTTTCTCATTGAGGAAATACCTGTCAATCACCTCCTTGGACAGGTTTTCTTATCATGCTATTTAGGCCGGCAGCCAAAACAAGAGTGTACCCTTCTCTACCCTGCCTCTAAACATGCTACTTACAATAATCACTTTGCAAATATAAACAAGTCAAAAAAAGAAACAAAGTAAGGGCTTTATACTAAAAGTGCAGTAATACTCAGAATTGACAGCAATATACAAAGCATGGCTGCCAGTAGCTGACAATTTCCAAGCAACTTTGAATAAACAGGGAAAGAATAACAGATGCTATGGTTAGCAAACAATTCATCATTTCTGAGAAAGCTGATCTGCTCAAAAATAGTCAGAGAACAATATTTTCTTAGATTCAGGAGGTGCCCAAATATTATCCCTTTTCTTTTAATTCATTTGATACTCTCTTTGGGGGTCTTGCACCCCTCAGCACGCAAAGATTAATGAAGACAAGAGGGGTCCCTGAAGACGGGCACTAAGATGGATGGTACCAGCACAATTCCTCTGCAGTTTTTCTGATAGTTTTTCTATAGTGATATTCACAGGCTTAAGAATCAAGCTACAAAGGCAGGATAGATTAATACTTTCAGAGAAGCTTGTAGCTTTCATTGTACGTCCAAAGTGTAGCCCACAACTCAACACAGAGGAGAGTATTTTTTGTTTTCCTTGTAATTAGACTTTTAAAGCTTTATCTCTGCTGCTGAAAAACACTAGTGCCAATATTGCTGTGTCAGCATGAAACAGGAAAAATATTAAAAAATGAAGGATACCTCCAAACTCTCTTGCTGAAAGCTGGGACAAACAACAGACAACTGCACTGTACAAATCAGCGAATTCAAACGCAGCACCTGCTATACATGCTCTTGTCCAAGATGGAAAAGTAGATCTAGCACTTATTATTGAGATAGTGCAAAGCTGAAAAAGGGTCAAGTGGCATGGAAGAGCTCCGGTGTAACACTAACCAATCCTTTCGAATCTCTGGTTCATTTCTCTACTCACCTCCTCGATGGAATTTTCTGTATTTGCTCTATCACTTTCCTTTCAACTCCCATCAGCTGCCAGGAGTTTTGTTTTCTGAGTGCTGGAAACAAGCTGAACTAAAAAAACCAAAATGCCTGCAATTCTACATACCTTGAACTTAATGTTTAGTTAATACTATGATGAAAAGAAACATTTTATCATTACAATAAGCACAGCAATAAAAAAAGATGTGAGACAGCCTAGATGACAGTAAGCAGCAGTGGGGAAATTGCTTTTTTTTTCCCCAGTGATGATAATAAGGATATTACGTGACATGTCAGAAGCATGACACAGAGCTATCAGAACTGGGTCAGCTCAGGATTAGCAGTTCTTAGCTTGGTCACAACGTACAAATCCACCTGGCTGCGCTCACAGACACCTTTAACAGAACCACATTTTTTGAAACAGTGGATCCAGAAGCAAAATTCTCATGAATAACTGAACAGTGACTGGAGTTCCATACTCCAAAAAATTAAACACAGAATAGAGGTAGCCCTACTGTATGTTGAAAATTGCTGAAGACAAACTGCCTTATGTTTAAATAAAAAATGACGAACAAAGGCTCTATTTCCATCCTTCCATCATTACGGAGCTAGCATTATTCAACTGAGTGTAACAGTTCATTTTTACCAATCAGTAACAAAAGAAATTAATTAGTGAGTCACTTTTGCACAGGATGCAGCATACCCTGCAGTTTGCAAAGACTGCATTTATGCCAGGTATTTATTTCACACATTTAGTTACGGATGCAGTGACTTCACTTAAATAAAAGTATTTCAAATCTAGTTTATTTAAGCATAGTAAAAATACACATCTTACTGTGCTGGTGCCCAGATGATTTATTTTCCAACGTGGAGGCAAACCGGCAAAATGGTAGGTAAAAGGATTTTTAGAAGTATCCACATGAAAACTCCTGAAGTTGTTCCATGAAATTACTCCAACTTATTCAACAAATATTTGTTTTGAGAAATACAATATTTTGTATTTGAGAAATACAAACAATGCTAAAAAAAGAAAAAGCTTTCAAACAATATAAACAATATGCTTAGAAATATTACTGAAATCTCCTGTCTGTGTGACATTACTGAGACCAAAAAACAACTGTCCAATCAGACTACATAAGTTGTTCTTCTGTATCTTGAAATGTTAATTGAAGATTTGCATAAAAACACTTTTGCAATCAGAAGACCAGAAGGAAAAATTTCCCAGAGGTAAACAAGGGCCATCCCCTGAATGACTCCCACATAACTCAGTGTTGCAAAACCAAAATATACCGGAACATGTCAATCTTTCAGAGCACTCTAAATAGAAGACAAAGTTTAAAATCAATTTTGACTACAACTAGCCAACAGGTTAGCAAATATGATCAAAGGAAGGGACACGATTGTGGGACAAATGAAGAGAGTAATAAATTTCTTAAGAATTACGGTTTATTAAGTTAAAACTAGAAAAAATAGGGCTATCCATCCAAGCAACTTCACATCAACTCCTCTTGCTTGAATACTTGGAGAGATATTGACCAAGTTAATAACACAGCTGAGAAACTGTTAAAGCAACCAAAGAGGATTATCCAGTATCTAAACAAATAAAAAAAGTGCAGCATATTTATTTAAAAATGTACATAGCCTGTCCTAAAGAAAAGATGGAAGCATACATCTCAACTGTTGTGATGCTTTTGAAAATTTACTATGTGACATTTAAAAGCATTAAAGTACGGCTTATATGCAATCCCCATAATATAACTTCATGTTTAATTGAAAAGCCATACCAAAGGGCAGGTGTCTTGTTATATGAGATTGATACGCCCTTAGCATTTTCATTCAGTACCGACGCTAATCCTTCAGATAAGTGAGTGGCAATACCCTAGGAGGAGCGGCAGACACTGTAGAGGACAGTATCAGGGTTCAAAGAGGAGGTCAACCCAGAAAATGGCATGAAAATCAACCAGCCAAACTCATCAGGGAAATACTGTATTGGACAAGCCAAATGCATTAACTACTTACTAAATAAGCAGCGTAGTGAAAAAGAAGGATGTTCCCAGCAGCATATAAGCTACTTGAGTTATTTGCAATAGTCTTAAAAAAATAAATCTATGCCTGGCATGCATTTACAAGACATTTATGGTGTACAGCACATCTCTTTTACTTGATACTGATAGGGCCTTGCTGTGGGCATCATGCTAGGAGCAATACAGGTACTCAAACATGAATGATAGAAGTTTCTGAAAACCTAGCTAATGTGCCAGCAAATATTAAATTGCGGTGATGGAATATAGCTTTGTTGAAAAAAGTTTTTATTCCTGTAAGAGAACGAACACACAGAATTTTACCAGAATGCTGATTTTATCATTTATCATATATAAAAATAAACCCTGAAGAATAATCTACCTTAGAAGTGAGCTAACAATTTAGAAATAACTAGCCAGAAAACAAAAATAAAGTAACGCAATATAAAAAAAAAAATACAACTGTCAAGAAATTTTTGCGATGTAGACAATTCCTTCTGCAGTCTGCAGGAGGTTTGAGCATCTATATATAATGTACCTTTATGATTTGGAAAAATAAACATCATGCATATTGCTAGTTATCTGAGTTGTGACAATGCATTATACAAAAGAAAGGATAATGACAATTTGATATTTGAACAGTACAGTGGCTACTGAATAAATAAAATATAGGTTTAAACTGCAAATAAAACTCAATTTCCATTTGCTACAGTTCCACAAGTATGCATCCACTTTCTGCAGGACTGCAAACACTTTTTGTATTAAGAACATTTGGAAGAATCATAATTTTAAGCAGAATTATTTGCAGTATGTATTCTTGCTTTTATTCAGCCATATATATATTCCAGCACAAACTCATATGAATATATGAGCTGAAACGAACAGAATGGCAAACATTACAAAATACCAGCAGTGGAAGTCTTTGAATACAGTAGAGGACTTCAGAGTATACTGAAACAACTGAAGAAGGAAATATTTGCACTTTGAAGCCTATTTTTATCTATTTACCTATTAGATTATATTTTGCTCTCTGCCTTCCTGTACATCCACAGGAAGTTTTTTCTTCAGTCTGTTACCAGATTTCATGCAGTAGTGTACAGCCATGTGAAGAATGGATCTCTCCTGGATGACCAAACCAAGACTAAGGGACTACACAACAGAAACTGACACCGATAGTCCTACCTTTCAGGACTGACTGGCCCACACGACTGGCGCTGACTTATATTAGCCTTGTTCCTATCTACAACATCAAAAAAATGGATTAACAAGCATAAAACAGAAACACAGAAACACTTCCGTCACAACCTTGATTCTGTTTAGATTTCCTAATGGAAAAAGACCTCTTATTTCATAATCTGCTCATTTGCAAAGAGGCCTCTTCACAACACCCTGAAGGACAAAACAGTTTTTTTGAGATACAATCAAGCAGCATATCCTCAAGGTCTCAAGAGTGATCTGAATACACAATACTGTGCCAGAGATTAATTTCAGAGACACTGCTTGCATGTACAAAGAGACAGAGGCTTGTTTGTCAAGCCCTGCAGTTGTTACTGCTGTGGAATGGTATTCCAGCACGTTGCTGCAAGAGCACCAGTCAATGGCATCCTTAAGACAGACAGGCCTTCAGAGCAACAGGGAATAATGACACAAGGGTTGTAAATGCTCTTACTCATCTCACCGCCCTAGGCTTACTGTACATTTTAAAGGGAAATAAAAAGTCGCCATTAAGCTACAGTGTACCTGACTAGCCTACAGACATTTCATTTAGGACAAGATGTATCATCCTACATAACTTACAAAGTATTTCAACTCTTTCTCCATTGATCACGACATGAGACTAGGCAGACTACATCAGAATTCTTTAGGCAAATGACTTACAGACTGTCTTAAGCCAACCCAGCAGGCAAAGCATATGCAAACCAGAGGTACACAAAGCCTCAAACGTAATAAATGAAGCATGGTGATTAGATGAAAGGGGGAATTGTCTTGTTTACCTTTAGTGATAACATGAAGACTTTTTGCCATTGCTGTCAGTGACATACTGGGAAGAATTTTGCACAAGTGCATTATGGAGTTCTTCTTGGAAAAAAAAGCAATAACCATACATTGTGTGAATTCTGTCAAGTTCTGAATAGTGCTAGTACAGAGTATTGTTCTTCAGAGTGCCCTGACCACTGCAATACATACAGATATCTACGAGCTGGGCTGATGCAAGCATGGAATTTGTGTAGGTCACAAGACAAATTCATGTCTTGAAAAGTTACAACCTAAATTTGAAGCTGATCTGTCACGATAGGGATTTACTACCTGCTGGCCCGACAACAGATGTAGTAACCTACCAAGCAATAACACTCCTTACCCTGGAAGGAAGCAGCAACTCTGGTGACTCTGGGGGTCCACAAGCATCACCACAGTAAACTCTCAAAAAAGGAATCTCTGAAGAAGGGACTGGAGGTGGGGAGGGGTGAGAAACAGGCATGTCCTAAACTTAGACAATAACCTCTGTGTGCCTGTTTGCAACCTGCTGTCAGTGAAGTCTATTATCTTAGAAATATCCCAGTTGGCTAACTACTGAGCTTCAGAAGAGCTTCAAAATTAGCTCATGGTTTTCAACTTCAAGTCCTAAATTGATTCAATAAAGACAGCTGCCAGTTAAAAGCGGCAACCAAGAAGTGTCCTTTTTTCTTGTAATGTTCCTGATTTCTTCTTACAGAAGTTTAAGTCTTGATCAGTCTGATCATATGGGCAGCGTGTATAAGACATGTTGTTCAGGGTGCTTTCTTATTTTTCCCTCCTATTGGGACCAGAAGAGAACATGCAAGTCTAACTGGGAGGAAAGCACGCCCACCTCCGGGGAAGAAAAAAAATCTTCCTTTCAAACTACAGGTCCAAAAGAACCCTTTCAGGACTTATTTTCAAGGCCACAAGAATTATAACCAAGATGTTCAATGTATAACAGTGTAGTAAGTACTACACGCTGCAGCCTGTGCGGCTGATGTGGCTATTAGTTTACCATCTTTGGTCAGGCAAGTCTCTTCCAGAAGTCAGTAGCTTTAATTTGTTTAAGAATATGATAAAGCATAGAGGGGCCTGAAAACAGGCTCTGCAGAGCTGCCAGTTTTCACAGCATTAACTCCTTTCATTCTGTCTTATTTTCTTCAGTCATTGTTTGGTGGCCATCTTAAAGGATTGCTGCTTAGTCTCAGGCTGCAACTGATTTTATTTTTTTAGGCTTGCTATAAAATGATAATTTTGAATGACTATTAATTTGACCTCCTTAAGTTTGACCACTCAGGAAATGAAGGTGTGCCACAATTCCTGGGCATATTCCAATACATCTCCTAGCACTAAGTAGAGAAGCGTCAGCTTTCAAATAAATCTTGTGAAGACAGGAAGAAATAAAACAGCTTTATAAAGTAAAAGAAAGTAATTTACCAAGTGACTGTCTCCAGTGCTTCTTTAACAGTTGTTACCCATTTTTTTAAATAGCAAGATATCAGTAAATAAGTTGCCTCAGAACAAAAGCAGATTCAGAAACAGAATGTGCTGCAAGAACAACTTTTCACTTTCTCTTCACTGAGAAAGGTTCAGGATGAGATCTCATCTTGCTTCAGTTTTAAAATTTTTAACTTAAAATAGCACTAAATTACTCCACTGGAAATAAAAGGACAGGTTCTTACACAGAGACATTTTAAATGGGAGACAACTAGCACTCTCCTCCATTGGGGTTACAGCACAGGAACTGAAGTTAGGCTGCACTCGCTGTCACTAGTCAGCAGTGCTCAACAAAGATGAAGGAGGACCAAAAGCAAGTGCAACATTAACAGGATCTTCATTGTCAGACTCATCTCTTGGAGTGTATATGCAGCAGAAGGGATGCAAAATGCACATGAATGTCGAAAAATGCAAGTTTCAGAACATGATAATCAGTCACTCACCTTCCAACTACCCACAAGCTTTAACTGCAAAAATAATAAAAAGCAAAAGCACACCATTTCACTATTAAAATAATCATAAAGCTGTGCCACCATTTATGAAACATCATAGGGTGATAAGGACTGATTGATATTAGTTTCCAAAACCAGAATTACATAAAATAAAGGTAAGACAGGAAACTAGTGTGTTCAGATAAATGATCTGATTACTTTCTGACTGTATCTATTTTGATAAACAGCGTGTAGCAATCTTGTTGGGCACAAGAATTGGTCATTTACACAGTTAAACCATTAAAATAGCTCTTGGCACAGTTTTGGCAATGCGTCAAAGGTGGCACAGACCAGCCTGCACAGGACCATTCTGCACGGACTGAAAGGCAGTTAAACGCTAATGACACAGTTGTTTTGTGCCTGTGGGCCCCGATGCCAAAGAACAGTCACAAAGATGTTTAATGGATTAGAAGAGACATTGCCTCTCATCCAAAATAGCACACATCTACTAATTTTTTTCCCTGTACGTTAAGCATGTGATTCTCTGCTGAGTAGCATTTTTTTGCAAGCAGACAGCCTGGGGATACATTTGACACAGGTTGCTTGTATTTCTTATCCAATCTGGAGTAAAATGAAAAGCAACTCAATGCACCCAGCCCCAACATCTTAAGAGTTCTTCCCATTTCAACCAAATCAACAGGCACCTTTGTATGCTAGCATTCAGAAAAAAAGAAAATAAAAAACCCTAAACAGCCACCCACAGTGCAAACAAATGCAAAGTCTTTATAAATAAAAGTTCTAAGTGAAAGCTAGGGTGCAACAGTTGAAGCTGTATTTATGTTAAATAATCTCTCTTAAAGCCACCTTAACACCCGAGGACTGCGAAGTGTCTAAAGCAACATCTATTTTTAGAGAAGGTATGCAAGAGCCAGAGTACTGCAAACCAGTGAAGACTCCTCTCTGTTCCGTGCAAACTGGCAGGAAATCTAATGAAGGACACGCGTGCCTGTCCTGCAGTATGCTGTAAAGGACATCACCTCACAAATTTGCCGTGCTTTCAAAGAGTCAACCAGCGTCCAGATGAACCCTGACTCACATAAAAACTCACCTGCATTTCTGAGAAGGCTTTCAACAAACGCTTTTATGGAGACTAAGTAAAGCTATGGGATATGAGAAGAATTATTCTGGTAAAGATGGAGACCAACTGCAAGGAACTGCAGAACTTTAACCAAGTCTCAAGTGATTTGCTTGCCAAAAGGCAGATGAAATGTGAAGAAATTGACATAGGAAAAAAAAATCTTAAAGTCGCATGGGCTTGAAACTGATCTTTACTACTCAGGAACATAATATTGAGATGACCAAAAATCCATGAAAACTTCAACTCAGAGCTCAGCAGAAGTTAAAAAAGCCAGTCAAGCAGTGGGATTTATTTTAGAAAGAAGAGAGGGTGTTTTTATGACAATATATAATCCTACGCTAATGTATAGCCCGAAGTCTCTCTGAATGTTATTTCTAATCCTGCTCCTCCACCCTGACAAAAAGGATAATAGAACTCAAAGAAAAGTGCAGAAAACCACAATGAAGATATGAAAGCTACAGAGAGCTTCTATCTTAGGAACAAGGCAGGATACAAATTTATAAAGTCACAGCTTGCTGGAGAATATTTAGAGAGTGATTGCTCTCTATTTCTTCCAACAAAGAGGAGGTAGAAAGGTATTAAGAAACTATTATAGAGCAGTAAGCAAACACAAGGCTGTGTTCATAAAACACATGCCAAGCTGTAAGTATCTGTGCTACAGGATGTTGCAAATGCCAGAAGTTTCTAAGAACAAAAGCAATGGGACAAATTCATGGAAGGACCAGCTAGAACAGCTTGGGGAGGCAGGGGATGGAGAGAAAAAACAAAAAAGACACCGTTTCTCGTACCTAGTAGTCCTTTAACTGGAAGCTGCTGGAGGCTGGGAAAGTACACCAGGAGAAGTACCTTACAAGCTTGTCCTGCTTTTATGTACTACCTGAGGCCAAGTTTCTCCTGGCTGGCTGCCTTCCAAGAGCAGATATTGAGCTTAGACAGACTTATGAACCGACCTTGTGTTCTTACCATTACAATTATTTTATACATAGACTTACAATGCTTGCATTATATTACCCAACAGCATAGGCATTCCCACAGAACAGCCAGTCAGGTCCAAGATTCTGGACACCTGAAAACCTGAACACAAGTATCCAAGTACTATTTATAGTCTTTTCATGAAGATCAATTGTTCTGGTTTTGGGACCCAATGAACTGGAAAATGAGAGAAAAAAAAAATGTCTCAGACTGCAGAATTATTTTTCATGGAAATCAAGGGCTGCTACAAACCTATGTTTCTGTTCATTCTATGAGCAATTTGATTTTTTTTCCCTTCCTCTTCTGTAATGTAAACAGATGTAAAAAACCAAGATAGTAAATTTTATGTAAATTTCTCTCACTAGGAAAAAGATGAAGGAATGAAACACAAGTCACACTTTCTGTTGTGCCACAACAATGGCTCCTCAGTTAAAATTTTGGAAGCATTGCTGATCTACACAGATACACAGACTAGCCCTAGAATCATTTTACACTGCTCAGTTCACAAACTAACCTGTCAGCAGTTCCATATAGCTCCACTTCATGTTTGTAAGAAAGCAGGAAGATAGTTCACACCTTCAGAAGTTTAGGAACAACCACACATCTGAACTGCTTTCTGTAACAGCCATGATATTGGTATCTATCCCTAGGCAGAGAACAAAAACTCACTTCTTCCCTTTTCAACTTTGCATTAATCTCTCTTCAGCATCTGGGTGTAATACAAAAGTGTATTAATGGATGTGTACATTGCTTTCAAATGATGTCAGATATACAATAATTCTTGATGGTCTGTTTAGAAAAATAATGCCTTAAATATACAAAATTGTATTCTGCAAATGGATTGTCTCTAAACCATTCAGAGACACTGTTTGTATTGCAAACAAATGAAATCAATTATATATTCTATACCAACAACAGGAGACAAACATTTGACTATGGACTGAGTCAGCCCAATGGCAAGTCAACAGACTTCACAATTATTGATTAATTTCTATTCCTATCATTATCAACTAATATTTATTTGAAATTATGATGATCAATTACTTGTGTTGGCTACTACAGAGATAACAGGAAAGCCCAGCAAACTTACCTACTTCCAGGCAGCACTGATATAATGATGTTCTAAAAGAAAGTTATTTCCTGAACCAACACAGTATTTTTCCCTAATAATGAACTTTGAAGAAAACACCAGTTCCCAGAAAACACACAACATGATAATCCCACTGTAAGAAAAAATATTTCTAAAATTATTTTGACATGTTACTCTAGACTTCAACTCAAATCAGAAAAAATACACTTTCTACAAAGTTATTAAAAATGAAAATTGATGAACAAGCAAGTAATAAACTTAGAAAAGATGCTAAGATAAAAAAATAATTCCATTCTATTTTAATTAAAAGGAAAATAGACTATTTTTAAAATTACAGACAAACTATAAAAAAGATCTTGAATAACCAACATATTAAAAATAATATACCTACTTGCCAGTGATGGTCCTCCAAAGCTGCGCACCTGCAATTGTGGGAATGCAAGATGAAACACAATGCACTAAACCAGAAACAATACTTTTTTTTTCTTTATTCATAAGGAATGTTCAAATTTGGGACAGAAAGACTAAGGAAGTCTCTGCAACAGCCAAAACAGGAAGGGTATTTTAACTTAAGAGTAACAGTTCTTGAATTGTTTTATGTAAACTTAACATACCAGTTAAAAATAAAAATGGAAAAAATCAGTATCTTATATTACTACATTTTCACATGGAAGGAGAAGAGAACCAACATCAACAAACTGACAACCACTTTCTATATTCCTTATGAATCTGTATTAGTCTTGCCATCTAGTGGCTGTCTGGAAGGGTGAAGTAGCTACACAGAAGTGTTCTACTCGGAAGAATTTCTGTTTTTTGAAGGGGCACCTCATTGATTTCAAATCACTATCACAATTTCTACAGTATTACTTGAAGAACCTGATTGTTCTTGATCTCTGTGTACAATGCCACCAAAGGCAACAGTAAAATAAAAAAAAGTTAACTGTAGGACAATAATCATTCTCTAACCCGGGAAACACAGGTCTTCCTAGCCTAACCTCTGTGATGAATGGTTAAATCACATAGAAACAGGAGTGAAACAGAAATGAAGATGAGATGGTATTCTTGCTCTCTTAGCTTGGTCAATATTGGTACATCTTAGATTTGGTCAATACAAAGTATCAGTAATTACAGCTAAGAGACAACTCAGGTAAAACACTACCTTCCAACTAGAGAAGTACAAACATTAGTGGTGATTTAGACAACAAAGAGCCTAAAAAACAAATTCTGCTAAGCTTTTTAAGTTAGCCTCTGAGCCTGCAATGCTCAAGCAGGAAACAGAATGGTAATGAAGACTTTGGAGAAGGCAATGACAATAAACCATACTTCAAAAAAGGTTGTGAATAACTGCCGTAACTTAGCAAGGAACAAAAGGCTTTGGCACTCAGAAATGATGTGGTGGTACCTCAAAGAAGAATACCATGCTTCTCTGACACCTATTCCCTGCTTTTGCTATGTGCAGGTGATTTTTCAAATACTTTGCATGGGGATTCAACATCAAACAAAAGACAAAATAAAACACTTAAAAAAAATTACAGACTGATGATGAGCATTTTCCCAAATAATTTTAAAGATGGTAATGAAGCATACAGGACAGGAATTTTTAAAAAGCCACCAGCCCAGCCAACAAACTCAAAATCCCTTTCACACTTGGCTGTATTCATCTAAGACTTTATACACACTGGGAAACTAAACACTACATGAAGTAGGAAAAAAGTACTGCTCACTTCTGATTTCAACTGTGTTAAGATAGGTCCTTGTGCAATCCATTTACAAAGGTGGCCAATTTATATTGGGTCTCCCAAACTTTCCAGCAACGATGTGACTGGAGTAATGTCCGAAGTAGGAATGTTTAGGAAAATTCTGTATTTTAGAAAATAATGCATTTTCAGTCCTAGCAGTTAAGGAACAAGAATGATTGTTCACTGATACCAATTATACTCATGACAAAACACATCTCCTAAAGCCTTTTCTATAAAATTTAGCCAAACTTCACTGAAAAAAAATAGTAATAGATCATCATAGATTGATCATTTCTCTCTGAAAGTAGCTAATACTTTTACAATAATCATAATATCAAAGTGGATTTTGTAATAAACTAACACACTCTGAATTGCAGGTGTTCAAGGAGGGAACTTTAACAGTATACTTCCTTACCTTTTGTCCTCAAGAATACCATATCCTTTATTATCTGAAGAACTAGCACTCCAAGTACTATGAGAGAAGTCAGATGATACACTCTCCAAGGGGTCAGTGCAAGAAACCTAGAATGTCAAGAAGAAATAAATGTTGAATACTTTTAAACTTATTGGAAGTATACATAAACTGATAGCTGCTATCAGTGTACTGAAAATAAAGAGAAAAAAATAGACTGATGTTAATTGAATTTATTGAATTTTGATTAACTGAAAAGGATTTTCAGTTTCTTCCCACAACCTTTTTGCAGGAAGCAAACATTGGGAGCACCAAACATGACAGTTTCATTTAAAGATGCAATTGCTAAACATACATTGAGTTTGTAGATTTTTGTCCACAATTTTATATAAGTACAGAGGAAGTACAGAAAATATTTTAATCACTGCACAGGACACATTACTTTAAAAATTAATTATGGTTTTATTAACACAAATTGTCTTGGCATAACAATTTTCTTTTTTATTCACACACAAAAAAGGTTAGACATTTTCTCTGTTTCCTATAGGACCTATCTTCACACAGGATTTCTATACAAACGATTCTTTCAAATGCAAAGATGATATAAAACTGTATCACTCATGGTATAATACTCAAACTTGCCTTCATAATGAGCTTTTGTCAATTTTGTTTTTCATTACATACAAATTTTAGAACATGTCTAGTCAAGTCAAACAGACGTAGACTCAGAATTCATAAGTGAGATTTATAATCTCATGGACTGCTGATTTTGCTATCCAGGTGCTTGGAGATTAGCTCTTCTATTTATTTTACTGACAAATATCTTAAGTCATAAAAGACCATCCAAACTGTACAAGAATTAAAATTCAATCAAATACAAAAAAGCTGAAGTATTCTAACAGCCTGTTTCAAGCACATTAAACCAGAGATCTGAATGCAGGTAATGGGCACATCAGTATCTTTTTCAAGGTAGAAGCAAAAACAATTAACTTTAAAAAAATGTTGAGGATAGCCAAAACCATTAAGAAGCCACTGTCCAAGGCAGTGGATCAAATGAGAATACCAACAGAAACAAAATCATACAAAGCTGGGAGGTCTCCAAGTAACTTCTTGGATTTGGAAAGAGCGCAACTGGCCACCCAACTAGCTGGTGTTGCTGAGTTTTTTCTGCAAGAAAGAGGGGGTAGGGAAGTGAAAAGGAGTAAAAAGCATGGCCTCTGGAGGAAGCCAAGAGACACTCTTTGAGCACACTTGAATTTTTAAAAATAAAATTGACCTCTAGGTGTTTCTAACAAGCTCAGGACACACTGTAGTTTTGGAAAACTGCACCAGTACTCCTTGCAATCCTCAAAAACCAGAATTGCATAAAAAAAAAAAGTCTATGCAGCTGATTTTCACATTTAACACAAACTCATAATGCCCAATCGCCCTGAGCAGACCAGGATATTATTTCCAGTGCAAACAGATGAGCTCACTCTGAAAGTTTTTTTCTGAATATGAAGGGTTTCTACATCTGTGCAGAGTTTGTATTATAAGACTACTCTACAAAAAAAAATTTGAAAACTAAGTATGAAATCAGTACTTCTGTATCATTTCAGCCAGCTCAAGAAAAGCAACAGAGATGTTTAGAGAAAAATCATTACAAACTCTTTCAAAGCTGCCCAAGTGTAGCTCATTAAATCAGAACTCCTAGCAGCTTTGCATCATATTGTGATGTACTTTTCTTAGTGACAATCTTCACCAATAAACATCATTGATTTTGTTTAAGGATCAAGTTTAACAGCACTGAAGACTTTGCTTAACCTGTTTACTTAATTTATTTTTACATACAACTTTTAGGCATCAGAAGTTTCTAACGAATGCAGACCTTTAAATTATGTGGGCTTAATAACATGCTTATTCTATGGGTTCTTCGTGGTGCTTGTGCATTAATACTTTACAGAATCAGCATGCTGTGACAGCAGTTGCCATTGGCCTGTCATCGATAGTTTACATGAATACTGAAATTTATGTATGTGCGTGTGAATATGTGTGCATACATACACACACCTTTTAGTACTCGTTAAAGGCAAGGTCAGATGCTTACTAAGGTTTAGCCTGTCCTTCAAAGAAAAAATAGAACGTTTGACCTACTTTATGCTGACAACTAAACCATACTACTAGTTTCACTGCAATTGCAGCTGCTACCTGCTGTTACAAACAATTGTGTTAATGCAAATGAAGATTAGCAAACAAGGATTAACAAGGGAGCATCCTCTCTGAAAGATGCTTCCAAGTCACGTCTTTCCACCTTCTCAATACTGCAGTCTTTCTGCTCCATAGTTTTTGAGAAATAAACTTATAATCTAGTTGGAGCAGCTAATGTAGGAGCCAAACAAGGGCTCTTCACTTATTTGGAGAGTTTTGAATTATTCTGACTGGACTTCCAGTGTCTTAACATTATTAGGTGTCACACTCCTTCCTCCTCTGTTTCAGTACTGTTTATTTATAATGTGCTGTTGCGGGAAGGACCATCTCTTAGGAAATCATTCACAGCCCATGCGTGTAAACCCTCGGGTGCTCCAGCAATATGGATTAGCAGCACTGTTTGTGACCAACGTCAGACAGATTGATGTCCTTGAAGCCCTTACTGGTTAAAAGCCAATAAAACCCTTGTAGGGTTTTTTTGCATATGTCTACCATAAACTTATAAAAGAAATGCTGGGATCTGAAAACCACTTACTACACTAACCAGGATTCAAAATTCGTATAGGCATTATTAACATGATGCATAGCAACCACACTAAAAAAAAGTTTCAGTGCTACTTTTTTTTATTATGAGGAGTTAGGGCTTTTCCCCCGCTTCTTTTTTTAAGGAAAAGAACAGAGTTTACTTAAGTATTTCTAACACACACATAATTGACAAAACTTAAAAGCTCTAGAATGACATCATCATATACTGCACAAAAATATTTGTTTAGTAGAAGAATCAGTAGCTATACTTATTCAACAAACTTTCATGCTTTCTTTTTGAGCAATGAACAAAACAGAATTTCAAACTGCTTACTTTCTTCTACAAGTGGCGTGGAAGTAACAACTATTACTAGAGCCATAAACAAGATCTGTCCCCCCAACAAAATTCTGTATAATTTGAGAGACAATGGTGGTTTTCAGAAAGCAAAGGTTAAAACAATGTATACAATTATGCATTCTACAGGATTACTTCAGCAGTTAACAGGACAGCTTGCGTGACAAGGGGGCAGAAATCTCCACTGTAGACAGAGTGAGACTGCACAAAAACAGTCGTGAGGTGCCATCAGGCTCAGTCCCCTGCACTGGCTGAAATACATATCCCTGGCACATGGGAGGCCTTTCCTCAGACACAGCTCTAGAGGTAGGATACAGCCCTCTGGTTTCCAGGCATGCAAGAAATACCTCAAGCCACTCCCCGGGGCTGATGGCAATGGTGACCTCACCTGTGAGAGATGTGCTCTGGTTGAGGTATGGAGCAGTCAGATGAGAGGGCAGACCACTATGGAGTATGAGCTCCAGAATTTGCTTAGGTAAGCAGCTGAGCAACTTGATCTGAATGCACCTACTTTGAGAAGGAGTTCAGACTACCTGACCTCCTGTTGTCCTTCCAACCTACATTCTATGTGGGAAGAATGTAGCCTTGATGAAGACAAGCCTGCTACCAAACTCCACTATGGGAGACTGAGAAACCATGACTATAACAAGAAATAAGAAAGATATCATCTCTAGACTGTTAGGATAATGAAGCAATGGTTGCCCACAGAGGCTGTGGTATTTCCATCCTTGAAGGCTGTCAAGACAAAACCCTGAGCAACCTATTCTGAATTAGGTACTATCTTTTTTGAGCTGGAGTTTGCACTAGAGACCTCTCAAGGCCCCTACCAACCTGAACTGTGTTTTCATTCTATGACTATTTTAACCTACTAAAGTGGCTGGCAAATCCTTTTCTGTAAGACGCTGAACTTTGAACTTTAAGGCATAACAGTTTCTATTTGTTAGCATGGTTGTACTGCAGTTGGACTGAAATGATTCTAAAGAGCAAAATTAAGAGTCAAAACTTGACTACTTCCACAATTAAAATTCAAAATTCTTCAACTGTGTAAGAGTAAACTCCTCCTATTGCAATTTAAAAATAATACACATATACAATACTACATACAAGTGTGAGATTTACTGAAAAAAAGAGTACACCATTGTGAAACTCCACTGAGAGCTACCGTACCTGCTCTTCAGCATTTCAGTCACCTTCATTTCTTCCTACCTATACACAATTGCTGAGTACAAAATAATTTTCTTAAATCCCATAATGCAACTTCTCTTAGCACGTTGTGCTTCTTTACTTTTAGTGTCACACAAATAAATATGCATTGCCATTAATCTCTATTGCCTATTCAGAAGTTGCTAAATTCAAACATAACCTTTCCAGTATTTCGGGAACTTCCATGTTGTGGTAAAATGTTATGTCTAAGTCCAAGAATCACGTTCTGACTAAAAATAAAAAATAATATCCTTTTTGACAAGCTTCCCACAGCCTTGAAGGTCAGATGGAAGGAAAAGAGGGAACAACAAAAGCAGCTGAAATCTCAATGGCTAAAGTGAGACTGTACATAGTAGAAGAGCAACATATTAAAACTAACAATTAGGCCTAATCTGGTTAGAGAGCTCCTTTACTTGCTCCTGGAGGTGATATTATCTAATATCACACTACCTAAAGATAGAAAAGTACCCTAAAGTACTTTGTTCTTCTTGTCTTTTCTCCAAGTCTTCATACTATGGGATGGTCATGTGCCAATACTGGCAAGATATGTTAACTAACACAACAAATTATCTACTGAATCTGTTATATCAAGAAGTAGCCACCTCTGAGGGCAGAGCTCCTGAGACAATTAACTGCACAAACCTCATAATGCACAGTCATACAAGTAGAGCAAGCCAGCTAAGAAATTTCAGAGGCAAACATTCTCACATCATACTGCAGTCTGTAATCATAATGAACTCTTAAAAAGCCAGGGCAAAAGCTGTTATTAACTGTACTTGTAAGATACAGGGAAGGCATGGACCTACTAAATTGCTTTTGAAGTTAAATATATCTATTTGATGATACAAGCCTCATTTCAGCTGTAAAGGCTTTTTTTTACAATAGTCTAGAACTATGAATGACTTGCACTTTGCAAACACAAACCATAAGAAAATATTTCATCAAGAATTAAACAATTTAGATTATCAGCAGCCAGAGCTAGTTATTTTTGGAAAGCCTTGGTAGGTACACTTTTAATAACCATCTATCCTTAGATGAATTCCAGAAATAATCACACAAACACATAAAATCTGTGAATAACAGGCATGGACAGGGAGCTTTGCTTCACCATCAGCTATTACAGCACATTTATTGTCTGCATGAGTGATTTGAGGACTTCAGTTCAGTGCTCAACATACATGTATTTACATCTTAAAACAAGATCCCAAACACTTGAGAGTATTTTGTGATGTTTTAAATAGCATAGGTTGGTTTATACTTGTCTTAGTACACACTAAGGTAAAAATCCACTGAACACCTTCCAGCCATAACATTCCATAGAACTGGTCTTGTTCCATAAGACACAGATATGATGCACCACTGAACAAAAGAGAGAACTGTCCACAGCTCCAAATGGCATACTGGTATGCGAGTGTGGGCTATGAAATAAACAAGTTAGAGAATGGCTCTCACCTGTACAGGTAAACTATATCTAGGGCATTCCGAGAATGCTCAAGTGCCAACAACAAATATTCTGCTTTTATCTGCTAATTTTAAAGGCTGTCTATTCCTGCTCTTACAGGGAACTGCCCAACACTGTTTTGGGAAGATGTCTACAAGTGATGGCATGTAGATAAGGAAGTGTGGTGGTAACTATTGCCTGGTGGTAACTGTTTCCTGCTTGGAGCTGAATGTAGACAATTCTTCCATGCTTACTGCTGGAGTGATCAGCACCAGTCTGCTGCAACGAATTCTGACGCCTATCTCAAGCAAGAGGTCTGGGGAAGAAGAGGTGGTTAGTTTTCTTCTAAATACAGTATGAAATGCACTTCCTGAAGAACACTGCTGAAATGCACTGCAAAGGCAGTATCAGAAAGCTTATGCTCTTACTAATCATGGGTTCAACCACTGTGTTTGCCCTCTTGTGAATCAAAAAGCAATAACATATATTAAATTCAACTGTATTTTATTTAAAGGTAATTTAACACTTTGACTCTCCTAAATGAAAAACATCCTAAAGAAGGTTTGCAAAACCTGCTTTTTACACCTATTAAAAATGTGAATTTACAACTTCTATGTGAATTGCTCTAAGATGTAAATGATTTTCATATCAAGCTTCTCTAAAGCTCAAAATACAGTATCTATAAATATTAAAATCCAAATGCTTAAGTATTCAACACATTTGAAATCCAAAACTCAATAATCCAGTTATTTTTCCTGCTTCTTTAGTACATCTTGGTCTGAGTCAAAGTATTTAGATACTTGTTCAAGAATCACAGTGCAAACATCCTTTCCCTATCCTTGCACAGAAAGTGTAAAGACTCACTTCAAGTACAACAAGTTATGCACCGTTTTTTGGTAGAGTCTATTTATAGAATAGAATTTGGTAGAATCTTGTTATATGGAATTTAACTGTCAATCTTCACATCTGAAAAATACACAAAAACTGTGGTAGATTCCCTGTTGCAGAGAGGGAAATATATTACATGTAACAAAATCCATTTGCGTATGTGCTGTCAAAAAATTTAGAAACAACAAAGACTTTATAAATTCTGTCTAACGAACCTCCTCACTCCTACAAAAAACATAATTTGCTTAATAAAATAATTTCAAAACCCATTTAGTCTACATCTTACGTTAATTCAGATTTAAAATACGCACACCACAACTGTGTGCCTGGCAGCTTGAACTCAAATAGCTATATATCTGTTCAGCTGAAAACATGTGAAACACTGTAACAGAATGCTTCTTAAAACAGGTAAATTAAAAATGTTTAAAATTACTCTTAATTTACTGGAGAAAAGTGTATGCTTCTGTACAGATATAAATCAGGAAGAAATGCCTTTTTCACTTGAAGTTTTTTCTAAGTAAGAATGCCATCTAGGAACTTAGGTATCTAAAATTTTTAATAAAATATTTCAACCAGAGTAGAATGAAAAACTGGAAGGCAGCTGATTTGTGACTTATGTGCCAACCAGCAATGAATTTTCCATTGGACAGTGCCTAGAAGACTAAAAATTCTACCATTAAGTACATAAAAATAAAAAAAAAACAGAAGAGGCATGCTTATTATTCTAAAACTTACAGCATTTTATTTAATTCTTTCTTTGTTAAGACAAAGACAATTCAGTCATCAACCTTATATTCAAGAGGTTTATTTGTCAGGTTTTATTTAAAAATATTAGGATCATAATCGTACAGCCAGAAAGGACAGATCAAATCACACCTGGACAGCTGGTTTTTTTTAGAAAACCTTCTAGAAGGTATTAGAAATAAAGATTTTTGAATAATAAATAAATGTCATAAGAAACAGACTGCAATAAACTTTAACTATTATTACTTTGACAGCCACCTGTATTAGTAGTCATTCTCTCAGAGGTCTGTGCATGGGTTGCAGAGCAAAAGGCAAAGACTGCTAGATAATTCTAACTCAAGTTAGTAACACATAAGATAGGAATTCAAATTGCATATTCTCTCTACCCCAGCTACAAAAAATGACATTTTAAACATACAAATAAATCTGAATAAAAATGAAAATAGTACAATTTTCTAAGTAAAAATATTAGAAAAAAAAATCTTTAAAGTGCTTTGCAATTAAACCCCAAAGAGAAATTTGCTTATAAACTGGTAAACCTGGAAGTACATTGGTGGTCTGGGAAATAAAATCAAGTCAATTATAAAATTTGACACTGCAAAATTATCTCATGCTGTTTTCAAGGAAACCTCTCGGGGAATACAATAGAATCATGTTTTAATATTTCTGGCTTGTGGATCAGATTTACTATAACCTAGTGTGTTCAGATAGGCATATAAAATTAAAAATTTAGAAAGAGGAAGTTTACATGACCTAAATGACATACCTTCTGAGTCTACCCTGACATCAAATGTTTCTGTTACATCAGTGACAACCGGGGGTGGTATTTACAAGGAAGTTAAAATTATTTGGAATTAAACATATAACATCAAATAACTTGGCTTTATTTTTTCAGAAGCATGCCCAGATGACCTTAATTAACCCTACTCTGGCAAAGCACAGAAGAAACCTTAATCTCATTTTTTCATACACAAGCAGCAGTTTGATTTTAAACAATCCACCTCTACCATGCTGCCCTAAATCTCCTTTTCTTTAATGCTCTCATTAGTCCTGTAACATCTACCATGGAGCATAGCACATCCCCTAAATGTTCCATTGTACTCAAAATTCCACTTAGTATTTGAAAGGTCTCATTATTTTGGGTTAATACACGAAGAAACTACCGTATCTCTCTTAAGACAACTGCTTTAGATACAGAATTTGTAAATTTTAGCAATACAGAATAAACACAGGGCATGCTGCAATTAGTCTATTCTCCTTTGTTTGGGATTTCCATCTTCCCAAAGTCCTCATCCTGGATTTGGTCCTAAATTATTCAGTAATGCTGGCTTTCACTCAGTTCCTCAATTATCCTATTTGATTTCTTTCCTGATTGATCCTGTTTTCATCTTACTGGTTTAAAAAAGTTGTAAACTCTCCAGGTTTTTATGTAACACTGTCTGGCTTTAAGAGCCAGACATCAATTTTCATTCCTGTAAACCAGTACCTCAGCCACAACCATGCAAACTGTCACTTAAAAGCTGTTGAGATAATAGCTTTAAACTTTTTGCTAACTAAAAATAATTTAACTTTGTTCCACTTTTCTACCTCCAAAACCTTAAAAAATTTTAGTAATTTGTATTGGAAAAGTGAACATAAGCTCAAACCTGTCTGAGTGAATACAAGTAGAACCTAAAATTATATCCCAACTTGTGTTGCCATTGGACTTTTAGCTTCACTTGAGAAAGGGTATTTTGGAATATCACCTTCTAGGAAAACAAAACAAAACAAAACAAAACAAAACAAAACAAAAACATCTAAACCACAAACATTTTTTTAAGCTTGCAGAAAAAACAGCAAAGTACTGTACTGTAGCTGGATATAAGGAAATAATCACAATACCAGTAAATTACAAAAGCTTAATAAAAGGCAGCAAATTAAGTAAGTTAAGACTATCAGACTAGAAGAAAGAAACTAGCATCCATGTAAGAAATCCATTCATGTGGATACAGTGAATTTCAAAACTGCTTATGCCAGAATCTTTTTCTTTTCTTTTCTGATAATGAATGTATTATAATTACAAAAGAAATACATGAATACATAACCTATTCTACTATCTTTATTTAAGGGATAGGAGGATGAAACTCTTATTGGGGTTTGAGGCAGGACTACGATCCATATTAAACTATTCACTTGTGCATTAACTTGACACTTTGGATTTTGGGAAAGTAATCCCAAAACAACAAAAAAGGGTAGCTATAGCATTAGCTATATAAAAAAGATAGCTGAAGACTGAAATTCCTCTAATCCAAAACCACATTTAGTATCTGGTTGCTACAAGAAGAAAACCATTTTGCCACAGAAATATATAGATGTGCTCTCCTGACTTGGGAGATATTACAAATTTAAGACAGTGATCTGAAGGCCAACATACTACAAACTGGCCTCAAAATGTCACTTCCCCTTCTTACTCCAAATCACTTAGTTTTCATGCATTTTTATGTTTTGATTTCACAGATTTCTTTGGTAATCTCCCTCCTGTCCAGTGCCACTGATAAAGTTCCCATATACATTCTAAATGAAAGTATATTGAACCAAATATTTTCTTCCTTATTTACAAAACCTTATTTACATTTGGGCAGAATTAATTCCTTCTGTATTATTTTTGCTCAGTATGCTCTCAGATTTGAGTATGGTTTTGGGAAAGCTTAAGTCTGAGAGGTGGGAAAAAAAGGATTCTGAAATTAATTATTGTATAAACTGAATTAAAGCAACAGGGAATAAAATATATATTGCAATTTGCAATTTCAATAACCGGACTCATAAAAAATCCACAGTTGTTTAAGTAAAATTAAAAGTTGAATTTACATAGCAAATACAATCTAGACAGAGTCTCTGTAAATCTCTTACTAATGACATCTGTTGTCATGCTGGTAACCAGGAGTGGTTTGGATGGACAAAAGCCACATGATCCTCATACAAGGACTAAGTGAGTCATCCTTAAAGAAGGGACCACACAAACTGCTGGGGGAAAACAACCACCAACCTCACAAGCCCCAGGGAGTACTGCTACACTGACTGCAAAACAGCAGTGATCACCACACCAGCCTCCTAGGAGTAACACCACTAGTGTAACACCACCACCTAATACAGACAAGACCAAGAAGAAGGAGATTCCAAGTAAGAAACGTGTTAGTAGACTCCATATCATATTTCAGATGATTATGTGCTAAACAATATATTTTTAACTCTTGTTCTTTTTAAAGATTTTCAAGTGGGGTCATTTGGGGCTGGGGGGTTAAAGCTGTTGAACAAACAATGGAAATAAGTGATGGATGCTTTTTCAACAACCAGATTTCTTCTAACTGCCAGACTAATTTCATTCATTTTTGAGAAAATTTTATTAAACATTAGTTCACTAAATATGTCAATATATATAAAATCTAAATTGTATTATAATTAATATTTGATACATTTATTCAAAACATTACAATAAAGCATTTCATGTCAGCTTGATATGGATAAGTCCAAGGTCTGGACTTTAGTGCAGCCTTTTGTTAAAAATCTATGGAAACTGAAAAATGGTTCAGTATACCGAACTGCCTCTGCATGGGGAGAGGGGTACTTGCAGGCACATGACGAAGGACCATGAGGCACATGAAGCAGTAACTGCGCAATGTTTCTTCAACCTAGGCTCTGGACAGCAGAAAGCCCTGTCAGGAGACACTTCACAGGCAGCAGGGGCCAACTCTCATTCCCGGTGCTGAATCAATAGCAACTGGCTGAGTCACCACAAACCTGGCTGACCAGCTAGGTCGCGGAGGAGAAGCAGCAAACACTGTGCTGCAAACACTGACAATGCCAACACCAGGGACACGTGAAACTACATTTAAACAAATGTTTCATCTTCATGCAAGTGTAAGATTTCATAGGTTTCTTACCAAGATCTTTCCTGATGTTTTTCAGTCTCAAACCACAGAAATTTGCTGGCCATCATACCTGCTCCTATATATTTCTTAGTTTGTCTCCGGGTCTCAAAACTCCCTGGCATTAGGATAGCAAGCTTCCTGCTGAGGTACAACAACACCACCAAAATAAAAGCAATCCCTGCCCTGACTTTTCCCATTCTGATTCATCTTGACAGTAAGAGAGTGAACTATAAATTTTGATAAAATTACTTCAAATACCAGTCACATAAGTCGCCAGTAAGACTACCAAAGGAGATTTTCTATAGGCATTACGTAATGCACACACTATATACCTTGCTTATGATCAAAGTTGGACAAAAGAACAGCTAACAGGTTGCCCAGCAGTTACTATTCCTTGAGACACAGAAATGTATTGTTAGATGCTGTCCTTTTATTATATAAAATTATTTATATTATATAAATTTTATCAGAGCCATGTCACAAAGAAACATAAAGCACTGTGACCTTTCCAAATCACAAAAAGAATGGATGATCTCTGAAGTACGCAGAAAATGAGAGCAAAAGCATGTAACCTAATGAAAGGATTTACCATGGATACCTACAAGCAAGATGGATAATAAAAGTTAACCTAAATTAGACATTACAAACACTGTTTCTAGGATTAAAGAGGATAAAACGATTTTGAAAATATTTGCACAGAGATATTTTTTTTGTGTAATGCAAAGCATCAGAAAATTCTCTTTCCATGATTTGGACCTCACGTTTAAACATCGCAGTGTTAGGGCTATAGAGAACTAAGTGGAGTTTGGAATTAATCCGCCTCTCTGCTTGTTTGCTCCTCATTCGACTAGGAGGAAAGGAGGCAGCTCTAGCCACAGAAGGCATTGTCAAAACCTAAGATCAGGGGAAAGTCCTGAAGAAGTTTCACACAGAAAAACAACTTTTTTCCTAAAGAAATCAACAGGAGAGTTTTCACAAACACAATGATGAACACATCCCTATGCTAATTCTTGGGTTTTATTCAACAAAACTGTATCTGACTAGAAAAAGCTCAGTCAAAGAAGGGGACTGATGCACTGCAATAGCATTCCCCCTGTCCCCACTCCACAAAGCCTCCGCTAACTAGGCCAGTGTGGAAAAACACACACACACAACATGAAGTAATGGACCACGGCAGCAGTGCAGCCCTTACTAGGGGCTCGAGGCCTAATTTCACAAGGTTTCCAAACTCCGCACAGAACAACAGGCCCATCCTCATCTCAGCTAAAAGAAATTCAGCTTCTTGGAGAGGTGTGCCGCAGCCGCCCAGGTCAGCTTTCATCCGAGGCTCCTCACTGCTGTATGAAATACGGAGGGAGGCAGAAAGCAGACAGAGAGGGGGGAAGAACCCGATTAAGCAGATACACACGAGGCGAGGGCCATACCCTGCCCCAGAACGGCTGCCGGGGGCAGGGGAGGAGCCGGCGCAGGTGGAGAGGGAAGAGAGACGGCCGCGTTAGAGCAGGGGGCGCGGGTCAGCTCCCCCCAAAGGGCGGCCAGGGGACGGGTCGGGGAAGCGAGGCACAAGGCAAACGCTCTGGCCGGGGATCGAGCGAAGCGCGGGGCAGTGGCGGGCCGGGCAGGGGCTTTTCTCTCCCGAGGGGTCACTCCCGACCGCAGCCCCGGTCCCCGCCGCGGCCAAGCTCGCTCACCAGAAGAGCAGGTTGGCGCAGACGAAGCCGCCCAGGCTGTGGAGGGGCCGCTCCCAGCTCAGCGCCGCCGCGATGCAGCAGCCCACCGCTAGCCCAGTCTCCCCCAGCAGCGCCGCGGCCGCCCCGGCGCCGCCTGACACCTCCGCTGGCTCCTCATCCCCGGCCGCCGCCGCCGCCGCGCCCCGCTCCTCGAGGGCCTCCGGCTGTTCGCGCCCGCCGCCACGCTCCCCACCGGCCTCCGCCTCGCGGGGCTGCGCGCTCGCCATAGCTCGCTGGCGGCCGCCGGCTGCCTGTCGGCCGGGCGGAGCTGGGCCCAGCTGGCGGGAGGCGGGGCAGGGGCGCGGCCCGGCCGGGGAGCGGAGGGGCGGGGCACGGAGCACTGCCGTTACCCCCCACACGCACCAGCGGCAGTGACGTCACCGCGAACCGCGCACCATACACTGGGGGGGGGGGGAACCGCCCCGCCCCCGGCAGGTGTCACGAGGAGTTGCGCGTGCGCGTGGCAGGTGCTGGGGGCGGTGCCCCGTGGGCGGGGCCGGCTGTTGGGGGTGTGAGCGCAGGGCGGCTAAGGCGCTAGCGCGTGCCCCTTGCCTGGCCGTTGGGGCCTGGCTGTCGCGTGCCGCCTGCCCCAGCGCTGCCCCTCTCCTCGGGCCCTGAAATGGCGGGCGGCGGGGTGACGCTGGAAGGAGGTGCTCCGGGCTGCCCGTGCCTTCCTGTGAGGGGCAGGCTTGTAGGTGGTCGTCCCGGTTGCAGGAGTGGCCAGGTGAAAGCGTTGAGGGTCTTGGTTCCCTGCTGGGGAAAGCTGGAGAAACAGTTTCCTTGTTGGTTTTGGAAGTGGTGTGGAATGAAACCCGCCAGATGCTGTAACTGCTGAGACTTCATCTCCTCTTCACGTGTATCCCCTCGTCAGGCAACAGTCCCCAAAATCCTCAAAAAAATTTGAAGTAAATTGTTGTTGCAGTGTTGGGAACTTCTCCTGAGACCGTGAAGGAGGCTACAGGAGTTTGGTGGCTTCCATCTGTATCTTAAGTATCCAAAAAACTTCCTTGAAAATCTTTGCTGTGCTGTCTGTCATTTGCACTACTGAGTATCTGATCAGCCTCAGCATCAAGATGGAAGCTTAACAGAGTCTTTAAGGCGGTGATGTGCATCATAGCTAATGTGATTACCGGGGAGCCGAGTTCTGGAGAGCTCGTCTGGCGGGAAGCATCACTGAAGTATCTGTTGCTGAACAGCAACAGCCAAAAATTGGAATCAAAGAACATGTCTCAGAGTGTAAACTGCATAAAATTAAAAGATTTTTCTTGCAAGAGCAAAGTAACCAAAATAGAAGAATAATTTTGGATTGGCATTAACATGTGTTTCTAGCTCGATCAAGTACCTCCTGTTAGCTTGATGTTTTTTGCAGAAAAAGGAGATGTACTTCAAGGTCAGCATAGTTTGTTCTGTTTTTTTTTTTTTTTTTTTTTTTTTTTTTTTTTTTTTTTTTTTTTTTTTCCTGAGGTAAAAGAAAACAAGATCAGAAAAATCACAACATTAACTGTAACGTTATCTGTCTGTGTATTTTGACCAGATGGCCTTGGAAAGGAGTTACATTACTTCTCTGATTCTACCTGCTCTGTGTAGTAATATGAATTGTACCCAAGAGGTTTGCTTTATGCCTTTTGTAATAATTTCTAATACCTATATCTGATTTCCTTTTTTTTTTTTCTCTTTCTAACTGGTGCAGAACACTGAGTTGATATTTTCCTGGAACTATTAAAACTTGACAGTTTTGTCCCTTAGTGAAAATGATCAGTTCAGAGCTTCTTGTATAGCTGAATCTGGGATTGGGCTTCCCCCTAACACCTCACCTGCCTCACTTTACCTACTCAGAATTTATTCTACCATTTTATTGGACAACTACTCAGTTTCCTAAAGTAACAGAGTTCTTTAGTCTGCCCTTATCCTCGCTTTCTGGATAACTTGATGTCATCACTATACTTTGAGCTTGCTGTTCATATTTTTTTTTCCAGTTCACTGTTGAATAAGTAAGCCTCCTTCCTTTGTTGAGAATGGAGCATTTGCTCTTATTGTCTGTTCCCTATCTTCTAGTAAATTATTTCTCCACATCGGGATTTCCCTTCTTATGTGGCTATGTACCTTCCTTAAAACCAGATAAACCAGATTACCCTTGTTGACAGGTCTGTCAAAGAACTTGATCACATTTCTAGGACAGAGCCTTATTTTACAGAACCAGTGCTGCCTCTCTCCAGTAGATCATATTTCTCCAGGTGTCCACTAATTATATTCTTTATTATAATATTTACTAATAAACGTTAAAAGCTTTTCGTTGCTTAGATCCCTCAAGCTCCTTAAAGACTAGTGTCATATATGACATACTGTGCACCGTTCGTAAATCGTATTTCTGCCTGAAGCTTCATGCATGCTTTTGTGGACTTCCTCACGTTGACATTTTTTATAGTTATTAAGTGTAGAATAACCTTCCAATTAATAACTGGCAAACAGTTTTCTCCTTTGATGCACACCCTCTTAGCCTTTTGTCATTCAGAAGGTCTCTAAGGTGGAGCATTGTTGAAACTACATCCCAAACTGTTCATTCTTTTATTTAACTGTAATATATAATAATCTTAAAATATAGAGCAGGAATGTGTTAGGTGTTGTCCTATGTTATGCAAAATGCAGTTGGGACTGTGACACATTTTTAAAGTATTTTACGTAAAAGTTTGTGTATCAGTTAAAATGCCAGGCACTAGCAGTGCTATTCTACTCTCATCCCCTGCCCCGTGCTTTGAAAACACAGTATTCAGCTTAATATTCTAGGTTTTGAGCTTCAGTACTGCTATGTGGGTTGTTTCAACTAACTAATTGTGGTTAAAGGAAATGCAGGGAAATTCAGAGGCAGAATTGCCAGTTTGTCTGAGGGAGCATCAGTCGCCTTCCAGAAACACTTCATTTTAGAGGCTGCCCTCTGCTGTTTCAGCCATCAGCCTTCCTTCTTTTTATTTTAGCTTCCTGAAGTAAACATAGGATAGCAGAACGAACATGTTTTTGTATGTCAAATCCAGACAAGAACATCTTGTCCCAAATTATATTTTTCAAAAATACTTACTAAGGTCTCATTTGGTATTGATTGTGTTTTGGCTTTTCTTATTGTTTCCTTATTTTTACTTATGTGTTCATAAATTTTTGGTTTCCTTCCTTTATCTAAAAAGGAAGGGCAATCTGTGGGAGAGCTTCATTTTTAAAAAACTAATACCTTTTCATCAGCAGGATGATACCGTTTAGAGTGCTTGCATTGCCTCTGCTGGCTTTTTTAAAGTTTGCTAATCTGGAATACAGGACTGGCCGAGAGTGAAGAGACCTGCATTCTCCTTCAGTGTTCCTGGTGTCCTGCTGCATGAGAAGAGAAAGATAGCTTCGCCTCCTTGTATCTTCCTGACCTGCTCTTTGTCTTCTCTATTTGATTGAAGTCTTTACAGATGGAGGTGACCTCGTATGTGTTTGTGTAGTGCCAAGCCTAAGCAGGGTGCAACCTCAAACATATTTCCCAGATGCCTTCCCCAATATAAATAATGAAAAAACCATGAGAACTTGTAGTTTACAAATCAAGACTGTGGCTCATTTATAAAACAAATCTTAAGAAAGGTCTGTGCTTGCAAAAGCTTGTAAGAGACCTTAAAATTAAATACTTAGTTACCTGAGGTTATGAAACTATTTAGCATACACATAATTATGCCAGATTGTGGTAGACAATTGGTAGGACAAAATTAAGACTTGGTGCTTTTAACACTGGGTCTGCAAAAATGTATATTTAGAGGCAAAGTAAATTATTGAGCAAGTAAATTATTGCTAAGTAAAATTAAAGTCCCAATTTGGACTTTTCAAAATGGTCATGTTACAGTGAAACATTTATCTGTTGGGCAGCTGGAATTTATGGGACCTACTGGCCTTGTAAGCTAAAACTACCAGCTGGTACAGGATGAAAAAATTTAACAAAAGGAAGAATGACATAATTTTCTGAGTGTTGATGCTGCTTCTTATCCAGAAATGTTAATATTTGGGTTTTTTTCCCTTCTCCACTAGGTTATGCTCCTTCTTAATGCCCGTGTTCTTAAAGCTTTAAGAGCAGAATTCAACAATAAAATAATGTATGAAAGAATCATGCTTATTGTTCCCTTTTTGTTTTTCTGTAATACAGATCTTGATTAGGATGCTCTGATATCCCTGCATCAGATACTCCTTTTTGTATAGTTAATGTGTGTGAGAACAGTAGTAACTATTCCATTCTCAAAGGCAGTGTTTTTCTTTTCTGAATCCAGGTTTCATAGAATTGAGTGAGTATAACAATATAAATGTCTGCATTTTGAGTTTTTGTTGGTGTGGCATTAGATGGATAACAAAGACAGACCAGCTTTATATATCTCTGATGTAACAATGGAATTTTCAGAAGAAAGTGTATGTTGACAGGCTCAACAGCTATGGTCAAAGCTCACTTAAAGTAAGTGGGTTTAGCCCAGAAATCGTATCGTTCAGCAACCTCATAAAATGTTTATACAATTTATAGGTGTTCAACAGCAAACTGTTGCTGTTCGTGCCTTTTTAATCATGCCATGTGGAAGATCAGTAAGAATAATTGATTTTCATGCATCTAATTTTGGACCTAATTACTGTAATCTTTTAGATAACATTATCTATTTGAATATATGTGGTAGAGAGTCAATAACGGTTTTGTAGGTTTAGCTCCACTCTTTGGTTAACTCTGCCTGAGAGCAAGCCAACCTTTTTGAATCTAGCAATTGTTTAGAATTTATGCAACAGGTAATCTCATACAGGCAAGTAATGCAACTAATACGATGCAACTAATACTTACAAAATTGGGAGGAAGGAGTGGGTAAAAATAAATATATGGAGGAAAAATCATTAAAATCAAAAGATTGCACTGGAACAGGAACAAATAATCTAGTCATGAATCAACTTTAGACAAGAAAACTTGGAAAAAATGTCTACAGAGTAGTTCAGGAAAAGCCTTCTGAACAGGGTAATGTGTATCTCATCCTGCCCCAGTGTGTCAATAAAAAGGAGTGACTGTTCAGTTAGAAACTTGCAGCTTTGGCCTTTGAAGTTTCACTATTTGTTTCATTGGTGTCCTCTTTCTCCAGCCCCTCTGATGCTTAATGTGTTTTTATGATTGCCCAAAGCTAGAGCTGCATGGGGGCGTTGGCGTGTCTGAGAAGCAGCTGGAGAAGCTGTTGCTTGTTCTAATCACACTCTGGTGGACAGCAAGAACGACAGCAGGCCTCCGTCTTCCTTCTCCTACCCTAGGCTGTTGTCTTTTGACAAAGACCAGGTAAAATCATACAACAGCTGAACCGCTCTGTATGGTTCATTTCTTTGGGTCGCTGCTGCCCTCTTCTGCCTGCTTCCCGTGACTGCTGTAGTACCTGTAGTTACTGACGTGTTCCACCAAAGGCCTTGTGTCTGGTGGTGTGGGAGACAATTTTTACGTGGATTCCTTAGGTATTAAACTTTATGAGCTGTTTGCTTGTGATGTGAGTTTAACTGGCATTAATAACTCAGTAGTTTGAAAGAAGCAGGGGTAGATGGTAAGTCCCGTGAACCAACTGCAAACGCCCACAATCTCACCCACCTTGCAGCCCTTGTGCGCGCGTGAAAGTTACAGCTGTGCCGCAGCACAGCTGGTAGCTGCGTTCCTGTAGCTGATGGAGTGAATTGCAGTGGGCACCATGCAGAATTAGTTATATTCAAGACTTCTCATATTTGGTTGGCACCCTTCTGTATTTACTTCACAGAGCTGTAAACGTGGAGTGCATGTGTTGTAAGAAATACTTTGTCGGCACTGAAGCTGCCGCTGTTCTGCCCAACTTGCTGTAAAATGGATTTATGCCAGCATGACTTGCAGTGCTGTAGCATGTCTGTGTTAGGTGTTTGTACTGGTGCAAACCTGTGTGTACCTGTTGTAGCTGCATGTCTCAGAAATGTAGGGCTTGAAACCTGGGTTTCTGATGCAATACCTTTTGGGTGAAGCAATCTCCTCTGCATAACTTGCGTAATTAAGGTTATTAAGAATTCTGGCACCCTGACAGATGGATGTATGTGTATTATGAAGCACAGGGCAAGCGCTAGACTGAAGCCTGAGGACATAGGTGGAATGGAGGCATGGCCAGCTTTCAGGCGTGCTAAGAAGATGATACACAATTGTATTTCCATTGCAGCTGTCCCTCTGTTCCTAGGCCAGACTGCATAGCTTCTGCCCAGTCCGGGGTCTCGCAGCATGTTTGACCAGCGGAGTCCTGGGGATTTTCTCGCTGTGGCTGTATTCGACCAGGCAGTCAGAGGGTGTGGGAAACCGCTGTGCTCCCCTAGAGGGTTTTTGTCAGGGTGGGGTGTAACCGCCCAGGGGTGGCGGATCTCCCTGGTCAGGCTGGTCCCAAGGGCAGGGCTGGGCGACAGGTGGCTCCATGACTGCCATATGGCAGGGGCACGCGAGCCCAGCAGCCTGGTGGCAGGAGGGTGGAGACAAGGCAGGAATGGCTGCTTTTCATTCTCTCAGTAAACATATGATAGTTTCAAATCCTAAAAACCACAACATGTGCAGTAAAATTCCCTCTCTTTACTGAACAAGGCATGCTGTTTCTCCTAGAACCCTTCAAATTCTGATACTCAGTTCTTTGTGATTCCTGGTGCACTCAACCTGCAGAGTAGCAGCTGCAATACTATGGCCTGTCCAAAAGTACAGATCTATTCTTTCTAGAGGTAGTGGTAAGTTTCTACAATGTTCGTTATTTTGAAAACACAAACCTTTACTTCAAAACAAGAATAAAAGTAAAACTGTATTCTGTGACTTAAGTTCCTCTGCTCTCTTCAGATAAACTGAACTGAAACGGTAACAGAAGAGATCACAGGCAGGAGAGAATTTCTGGATGTAGTGAGAAATTTCATGTATTCTTGGAATAAGCTTTTATTGAAGCAAAACAATTGGCAAGAATAGATCATCTCCTTAATCAATTTTTTAAATATTTTAGTCTAAGGAACACTCTTCTCATTTCCAAATGCAGGTAAATCTATTATGCAGTATTTATTTTGATAAACTGTGCATTCTTTCTTGTGAGTATCGACAATTACAAAATCTTTTATTTGCCTCGACAACAGCAATTGAAGGAAAATTTGCATGGCAGGTTGGTAGAATCGGCATGAATGAAGAGAAGCTCTGAGGTGTAGTGACAGGCGCTTTTGTGTATTAGCTAAGAGCAAACATCCATCTTAATAGTTGATAGCATCCAGAAGTCAGTCAGGAGCTAAATGAATTGGGACTGGAGAAGTGGTGTCAGTTTCTCAAGACTGTGACCCTGAACAAGATTGTCACCTTGTATATTCCTGGCTTTTTGACCAATTAATGATGATGATGATGATGATGTTGTGTCAGGGATTTCTCTGAGGATGTTTACAAACAGCACATAGACAAAATTGAACCTTCTTGCTGCAATGGCTGAAATGTGTAAATAGTGTCATTCCAAGGATGCCTTGCTCAGAGCAGCTAAATTCCCTCTGAACAACTTGCATATGGAAAAAATCAGAAATGTTAAGTCTCTGATACTCTGTGTGTGTGTGTAACTATTCATACTGGAGTCACAGTTCTCTCATTTTTCTTGTGTTCCTTAAGTTCACCTTGCTGGGAGGGCAAGGACATTAGATTAGTAGTGTTATTTAGCAAGCCTTTAGGGACTGCAGGGCAGTGTCGCAGATGGAGTGACTAAAACTATCTGCCAGTGGGAGGAGGGTGAAGGATTTCTCATAGCAACCTTGTAGTCTATAAAGGCTATGTACGCTGATGAGGGCAGCACATGCTGCACTACCATGCTGAGGCTGGCTCGTAAAAACCAGCCATCTGACATCAGGGCTACACAAATAGCAGAAGCTTTACTTGAACATTCCTTGGGGAGTAGAATTGCTCAGCAGTCCTTCCTCTCTATCCTGTTGGTGTAACTGACACATATCCCATGATCAAGGAGGTAGTTGTGATCACAGATGGAAACTTGCCCTGTTACAACACAAAGCACATGCATCTTTCCAAGCAAAAGCATATATATATATACACACACACACTATATATATATATATTATGCGGTGTTCCTGGCTTGGCTCCTGAGAAGACAGACAAAATTAGGGCTTTGTTGCAAGCACATCTCAGCATGAAGTGGAAACAGAGCACATCACATATATTTTCTTTATTGCTGGACATTTTTTTTTTCCCAGTAAGTAGGCATGATTCCTTAAAGGCTGAGGTTTTTAATAACAGTAAGGTTTTTCAGGTTTCTTTTTTTGCTGTCAACAAAAAGATACCTTTGATCAAAGTTTTGCCTTATATTACAGTATTTCTGTACAAAAATAGAAGTCCAACATCAGCTTATTATTAGCTGATATTCCCCAATTTATTTACAGGGTACTGTCAAGAACCTTCATCAGGCAACCAGGTAAAGTAGAAAACACTGTATTAAAGCAGTTGCATTGTATAACTCCTGTGTTCCCTTGTCAACTCTGAAGGGCTCTGACCTTTGGCAGTCAGTCTGGGTTGGAGAGTCCAGCCATTATTATAAGAGAGTGATGTCTTTAAAAGGAAAATTTAATACTATAAACTTAAGCTGACATTATGGAGTATTGAACTGATAATTGCATTTCCATATTAGGGTAGTCTATAAATATTCTCAGCTACATCTCTCCTTATAATACAGCAGATACAGAATGCAGACTTCTGCTACTTATATGGTAATACATACATTTGCAATAGTAAAATCAATGTATGAAAATTTTGGAATTTACTTGTTAATAAAACTGCTTATAAAGTAACCATACAATTGTAACAACTATAACTCTGAACTATTTAAATGTACAGAAGGACTGTTTACACCATTGCACATACTTATTCCCTTTGCTTCAAAAGATTTCTGAAATACAGAATAAAATTAGTCGAATTTTACTGACAGCTCAAATACACATGTGCGATGTGCACATCCATGGAAGCAAGGGGAAACAAAATGTTGGCGTCCATCAGGAAGGCTGCCAGCAGCTCTCCAAAAAAATATACCTTGCTCTTCTTCCCTCCCCCTTCCCACATGTAGACAGACCAGTAGATTAGTGCAGAATGGATGAATTTAACTTTGTTTTCAGTGTTCTGAAAGGACAAAAAAAAAAATCTTCTTGACTTTTATCAGCAATTTTAGGTCAATGTAAGTTGGGTGTAATATTGTAAGGCACTTAGTACTGCTTGTATTGCAGTGGATCGTCTTAAGGCATTTGTTACATCAACTGAAGATAATAATGCTTTGGAAAGTTTTGAACGAGCCAGCCAGTTCTAGTATGTGACTATTTCAGCTGATTTTCCCCTTCCCACCCCGTGGTCTTTCTGAAACAATGTGTGAAGATATTTTCCATGGAAACTCTGGTTCTTGGTTAGCTTGTCAACAGACGTGATCAGTATCATCAGGTCATCTTCAGGCTAAGCAGTGATATGTTCTATTTAGAGCATGGTAGAACTGGTTTTGTTTTCACCTGGAGCTGCCCTGACTTCCATGACTACTCACTGATCGAGAGGTGCTATAGCGTTTTTTCACAATCATACTGATGTAAGCTTTCATCAGCTTTGCAATGTCAACCACCTGCCAAAAGAGTATAAAGAGCAAAGTTCTTAGTAAGGCAACAGTATGTGAATGAATTTATTTAGACGCTTAACAATGTTAAACTGTTGAGCTTTCAACAAAGCCCTTTTGTGGTTAAACAAGGAAAAACACTCAGTGCTTTTCTCCATCTCACTATGTCTTCCCTCCAGCTTTACAAGGGCCTTGAATAAATCTGTACCATTTGCAGCAGTTACTTAAATTACTAATTTGCTTGGCTATCAGAATGGTAAGACTACAATAACAGAATTCCTTCTTGCTCTTACCTCACTAGTTTCAAAAAGCAGTTCTCTCTCATCCACCACGATCTTGTAGGTGTTGGCGAGCGGTGCACCAAATGACAAGATACGTTCATACTGAAACACCTCCAGAGGCCGTCCTTCCCCACGCTTGTAGACAGAAACTGCATCAGCACTGACTCCAAGCCACAACTCTTGTGGGAATCCCCCTTCTTTACACTACAGGAAAAAATGTAAAATAACAGCAAAGGGAACAGAGAGAGCCACATAACATTTTTTAACAAGTGCGTATTGCTTGTCCCTCTTTCAACATAGCCTTTCACACTTCTCAAACTTGTTTGCAACCCATCAGGCTAGCATTCTGTCCCTCTGTATTTTATTAACTAGTGGATAGCTACAGTGCTTACTAACAGGAGTATGCTTTTAATATCTTAACATTTTTTTACATCAGCTGTCTAAGCATTGTGATGCCCTATTTATGGTTTCACTACTCTGTAATGAAACCATCATTTACATAGTATAAACTCTAGTTTGAGTGCTCAGGAGGTCTTACCTCTACGTCAAAGAGTGTTGAGCCATAGCCAGGCCATTCCTTAATCAAAGCCATATACTTTGCCATAGCCTGCTCCTGGTTCATCCTCTGGAGTTTTTTCCATTTGTCAATAATACTCGTCCTAGAAGCTGAGATTTCCTCTTTGACCCACATGTCTAACATCTGATCCTCCTCAACCTTCTGTTTGCTGACAGAGCCACTGCGAAAACTCCTCCGCAGTGTCCCTTCAAGAAAGCTGGCACGTTTCTTCTCAGCCTTCTCTGCGGCAGTAAATGTTTTGGTAGACTGGGTAATCCGAGACTTCAGCTTTTGCAAGGGATAGACTTCCTCCATTTCTGGTACAGTGGTATGCAAAGTGTAATCGCCCTGAAGGTACTGAAGACGCAAAGCTGCAAGGACCTGGAGGGTTTCTTCAGGAGCAGGATAATGTCCTCTAATCACTGCTTCATGAGCCTACCAAGGGGGAAAAAAAGGTAGCTTTTTATATACCTACCAGTATTCAAAAGGACTAAGAGAGAAATGGGAAGTAGATTTACTACAGGAAAACCCAGGATCTGAAATAAATGAATGAAATCCAACAAATAAATCAAATGTGGTAAATCTCCTGGCAAATTTGTTAATTCCAGTAAGACAAGGATTACCATAAGAACTGCAAGGCAATCAAGGAACTTGCTAAATGGGAATTACTGTTACTAGTACAGCTCTACGTGAACTCACAGATATAAGAGCAACTGAATTACTAAAAAGGAAATAAAATGTAAAGGGAATAAAATAAAGATCTAAACATCTTATTGGGAGGAAGCCATCTACATTCAAGGGCATTAGGAAAAAATGTGTATCTGGTTTTGCTTACTGCTGTCAATAATCTGGCTACAAAACCTGATGTTTCCAGCCAAACAAGCAAAGCCCTAGGACAACTTTGTAATAAACCTCACTAAGGGAAAACAGTAAATCTTCCATGGATCCCAAATACAGTTAATAAAACATTCATATGTTATAGTGGTCTGTAGCATCAGAGATCAGATTCTGAACCAAGAACCATTTCAAATCCTATCTCTTTGCACACCCATTCAAACCTTTGGAAATGTGCAACAGCTAGGATTTTTTTTTTTTTTTTTCATATGACACTAGTACAGGAAACAAACACGCCTCATATCTGGAGATGCAGGAACCGCAAGCAATTTAGTAAACACACAGAGATAATTCACAACTGAGTAAGAGCTAGGCCATTTAGGTGTACACTTAGGATGGAGACAAAATGTGCCTTTAAACATGCAAGATGGTTTACCTGAGATTGTACCATGGAGAGGAAAGAGCTCTCGTGGAAATGGAAGGACAGTATTTTCATGACAAAGAAGAACTAAAAGATTTTCTTCAGGGCTTTATGAATTAAAGGATTCAGACTTTAAAATAATGGAGGTTACAGAACTAACACTGATGACAAAAGGGAACTTTCTTAATTGTCTGAAAAAAGCTGATGACTGACATCAAAAGCAGACAATTAGAAAAAAAGACCAGAACTGATGTTAGAATGTAGTAAGTCACCTCTTTAAGGTATTGCTGTAATATTAATTCTAGGGATCGAATGTGCCATACTTTATAAATGAAATAGTATTGGTCTTGGCAAGACATAAAATATTTGGCTCAACACCAGTCAGCACAGAATGCTGCGTGAGAACAATCTGCTTCAGCAAATGTGCTTGTTTCAGTTGTTCCTCTGTAAAACTACCTAAATCTGCCTCTTCAACCAATAATGTAACGTAAAATATCTGATGCAGAGCTCTCAGATTTTATTCTTACTGTTTCAACTTCATCCCAAAGCAGGAGCATTAACTGGCAGACTCCTCTATACATAAAAACAGACAAGACAGTCAGAATGGCAATGTTTCTTGACCCAACCATGGCAACTGATTTCCCAGATCCTTCAGGCCGCAGTAAGCAGTTCTGGATTAAGCTACAGTTGTAGGTGCTAGAAGGAGACTTTTGGTAGGCATATGATGTAATATGGTGCCTGAAAACCTAAACTGGAAACAAGGAAGAAATGCTCTATTACTGTGAAGATGTTTCTGATCCTGTGGAAGGGGAAAAAGGCTTCGTACAAATTTAAATATGTCAGTTCCTGATCACATCAGGCTTGCTCACCAACAGAATATCACTGTCTTGGCACTGCAAATAGCCTTACACAGATTCTTTATCTGTCTCTAGAGCCCACTTGAAAGAAACTATCCCCTGGAAGAATTTTTAGCCATTTGTAATATAACGGAAAAGGAGAAGGTCAATCAACAACAATAAATGAATGCCATCAGTGAGAGTTTCTGATCAATTATAGGACTTCATGTAATAGAAATCCAACTTCTGATGCATTTAATTTTCATTATAAATCAATTTTGTTTATTTTATGTTCTGCCATATGGCCTCATTGTGAGCTCAGCACATTCATTAAGTGGATTTCTCCTCATCAGAGCTGCCTTATGGCTACTGCTGAGACTGGACTGATTTGTTTTATTATGGTGCCTATGAAATACCAACCCGTTTCTGAAAAGAGAAGAAGCTATTGTTTGATTAGTTCTGTCCAGCTGCCAACCTGGTTCTCTAATAATTAATTTGCTTGCCAGTTACACATTTTTCACTTTATTTCTTGGACTTGTGAAAATGGTTTCACAAGAGCAAAATTAAAGGCAAATATAATCCTTTTTTATCCAGCTTAGACTCGGTTATCCAGTTTTTACCGCTGTACATAAAGCAATGCACAAGTAATGCAGAAATAAGAAAAGTCGTCACACTAGGTAAATCATATGTGGTTGACTTCTGTTGGCCTAAGCCTATTTTGACCACTGAACTGCTTTCTTTGCATTTGATCCTTGAGTAGTAGTGCATTTAGCTAAACAGAAGCATAATCCAAACTCTCTCTGTGCTGCCTAGATGTCTTGCTTTCTTCCACCTCTTTCAAGCACCTCAAAACAGAACCTTTGTCCTTTACCTGCTCAAACATAAAGGCAAATTCCACGCTATCTTTTGGGACGTTTTCTGTGTCCAGGAAGCAGTAGAGCTTGAAGTAGAACTTCCAGTGCATGTCCCCAGCTTCAGCAGTGGCAGCAAGCCTGCAAAGGGGTGTGAAGAAGGAGAGAGAGATCAGATCTGAAGAATCTAAGCAAGGCATCAGCTCAGTTTTCCTTTGTTACACCTGCTGTCAACCTGGTATTGCTCACAGGAGCTAACTGTTTTCAGCATATTACCTGATTGATGTAATTTAGAGATATCTCTCTCTCTATAAATATATATAGATACATGTGTGTGTGTATTTAGAGCCTACAGCATAATCAAGGACTTAAAAATGTTGACTCAGTTCTCAGTCAACTGTTTCTAAGACATTATCTTAAGAAACTTTTATTTGTGGCTCAGTCGGGTGGTGATAAAAGCAACATTATTAAGTCCTGTTATAAAATGTAATTGCACAAGACTTTAGCCATTCCTTTTTTTCCTCCCGTTATTATGTGGATAAAGGAGGCCAAATGCCATGCATATAACATAAGGACAGACGGGTATTTAGGCCTGTATTACATTTTCTTACTACAGTGCTATGAGTGGTTTAAATTTTACTGTTAAAACAATTGTTGTGAGCCGTACTGTGGTGGGTGACCTCCACATGAAGTTAGGCAGCAGGTAGTCAGAATGGTAATGACTGCCTGGAACTCAGTTCTCCCAGTACTGGGGCAGCCACAATGCTAATAATGGTAGAAACATTTGTAGTAGAAAATAAAATGTGGAAGTAGTGATGAGAAATATTACTCTGCTGGTGTCAAGACAGAGGAAAACCAAACACAAGTGAATAGGTGGCTCATTAATTCCTTTAAGAAAAGAAAAACAAAGATGCTTTTGTTCCAGAAATGTCCATGTGTGTAATTCAGCTGTGTCATCACAAACAAGCAAGAGAAAGAAAAAATTCAGCATTATTGACATTGGAAATGTATTTAATTGCTACTTATTAGAGGGGTAAGAGAGAAGGGAGGCGCACTCACTTTTCAAACTTTGCCAAGACATCAGCCACAATGGTTCTGCTTTCAATTGCTTTATCAGTAGTTCCATTGTATTCAAACAAAGCAAACATATTTCTGCTATCCTCCATGGCCAAGCCACGAATTAACTTTTCAACCACCTAATGAAAAACAGCATATGAAAAAAACATAGCATGGAAAAGCAGCACCACAGAGTAACACAAGTAAGTGGAAGAAAATTCAGAGCTAGGTATTACATTAGGCGAAAAATGTTGCTAACATGGTCTCATCAGCAGTATTAATTGTTATCAAATCATGCTTTAATTTTTATACTAAATAATGCTGATTCTTTCAGAATACATATATGCTACTATCACTTGGCCAAACATAAGCCCTGCGTTTCACCAACTCAGCAAGAGTCTTCCAGCTTTAGGAATCAACTGGCTGTCATACATACCAGTATCTACTGAAGTTACTCCAGTAATGCCTCCACTAAATTGCTTTGTCTTTCAAAGCAATATTTTTTCCTGTAAGAGGAAACTATAGTTGGTAATCCTCTGCAGAGTTTTAATAGCAGGGATTTCTTCAGAACACACTGTGGGGCTGAGGGACAGCTCTGTAAGCCTTCCTACCTCTGAAAGGAGAGACCAGTAGAGAAATCCTTAGTGTTTACAAAGTGCCGGCTGTAACTGGCACGTAAAGGGACACACTGATTTTGTGCCAAAGCTGTTCTGTCACCACTTCTCACCTCTCCAGCTGTGGTGTGCGAGTTGATTGTAATTTTACAGGAGCCCCCACCATGGCAATAAACTGTGGATGTCATTTCCTGCCTGCTGATCAGAGCTTCTATTTCATCCCGTGATGGCACAAACTCTCTGCATTTGGTTTTCTTCAGAGATTCATAAGTAAAAAGTGCATATTTCTCCATTTCAGTTCCTGGAAACTGGTCACGAACCCTGTGAGATAAACGTTACTACTTTAAGCTGTCAGTCTGTGAAATAGAAAGTTTACTTATTTGAGAATTATTTTTTTCCTGAAAGCACCTCCGCATCCAGTACACTATTTAATTGACACGCTCAAAGGTCTACCTTCACTGCCAAGGAAAGTGTTCTAATGTGTGTTTTACTGTGGGATAACTTACATATTTTCATTATTTTGTTCTACAAACCTAATGAAAAGAAAAAACTGAACTACCTTTATAGTGTTAACAACAGGAATCTTGCAATCTCAGATTTGACAGCATGATAACTATGAAAATCTTGTAATCAGCTCCCCTTTTTGTCAGTAACAGTTCCTGAACGAAGACTAAACTGCAGTAAGGTACTACAGAGAAAAAAGCAATTAAACATGTCTGACTGCTCCGTTTTGTGGTAGTGTCACTTAGGATACTTGATTTCTATTCCTGATTTTCTTAAAGATTCTCTCTAGATCCTACTGTTCAGCAGTTACAAGTATTGACTAACAACTTCAACAAACTCAACTCTGATTAATTCCTGACAACTGCTGAATGCAGGTAGCTTTCAGTACAGAGTGTTTCTATGATATTTCCAGTGATAAAATATCACCTTCTTAGAGCTACTAAGGTTTAATTTATGTGAAAAAGTACAGTGACTGGTGATCTACAAGGCATGAAATGATCCTGATCGTACTGCAGGATCACTGAAATGCTGTAACATGATTATGCATCTATAACATTGAAACCAACTACAAAAATATTTTATCAACTGCAATTTTTTTAACTAGAAGACCAGTTTATGAGCTGAATTAAACTGAGAAGCCATATCAATGTTGGATTTTTTCATTTTACCAGTTATATAAAGTGATTGATATTTTTCACTGATCCTACTTTGGTTGAAAGGTATATCTTCAATACAAGAATTTTACAGATATTTATAAAATAATTAGATTTAGCAAAGTGATTGACAAAGTCCATGCCCTAGCACAAATGCAGACATGACTTTTAAATTCCTGAGAACAGTTTGTTCTTGGTGGACTAACTTTCCTAATGACACACTCTGCATTCTTCTGCTGCATCACAGCATGAGGAACTCCACATTCTGGTTCATGCTGAACTGTCAAAAATGATTTTCTTTTTAATGGTCACTAATATCTTAAAATTAGATTCCCAAACAGCCGTTTTTACCTCAAATACATCTTTAAATATGATAATGGTCTTTTATGTGCATGATGCCTATCTCATAAAGCTAAGGTAAGCAGGATGAAGAATTTTCAACAGGGTGATTTGGACAGTTGAGAATGGGACGTGGAGGTACAGGCTTCAAGTAATTTAAACAACTTTATACAATTACAGGAAGCCCCCCTGTTGCCAACATGAATAAATTACACATACAGTTTAGTGGGATTTTGCTTGCTTCAAATGAGAATAATTCCACCTAGATCAACTCATATGCTCTCTTCTTACAACATTATTTTTAGATTAATTGTTTGGCATAACAAGTTCACCAAGTAAACGAATCTTCAGGATGTTTAAACACCGTTACAAGTTGTCTGGGAGAAAACAGTGAGTGAAGAAACTTCTCTTTTTTCTCGTAGTTCAAAGCTCCTCACCTTTTGAGATGGAACTTAAGGTACTTCAGGATGCTGCGACTTGGCAGAAATGTGCAACTCATGCAGGTGAGTATTTGCCAACTGTACAGGTTGCCCACACTCCCAGGGTTAGGCACTTTATTGGTCTGCTTGATAAGCTGACAGTAGAGCTCATCTCGAAGAGGTCGTAAATCATGTCCTGTCTGGAGGACACCTTGGATTATAGGGATGGGATCGGACATAGACTCCAGCTGCTGTAAAGAATTAAATATCTTGATGGCTTCATCCTGCAGAGTTGTGTAGCCTTTGTCTTTCAGCACTACAAAAGAAAAATAGGATGAAAGGTGCTTAGACTGAGATATGAAAGAGAAAGCAGTCAAGCTTAACATAGGAATTGCTTAGTGCTGTTCTGTGACCCTTATTATCCAGGATATTACAATGAATCTTCTCCATTTCAAATGTATGATGAAAACTCATTTTATGAGCTATTTTGCTGTTAAGATTTGATCTGACTTTAATGAAATCCCATTTTTACATGGTCTGACACATAACTTAAAATGTGTATCTTGCTTGATCAGAGTTTTTTTGATGCAAAATTTTCCTTCCAGAGCAGTCCACGCTGCTGAAATGTTTTTCACTTTTCACTGTCGCAAGAAAGTGAAAATCTAATCCGATCATAAGTGAGGTAAAGCATGACTGCATTATGGAAAGTAACAAAGATACATGGCATCACTTTTGTCTACAGCAGTAGCATTTCAATTAAACCCAAACAATACTACTAAACTAAATCACTGCCTTGAAACCGCAACTTGCTTTTTGAGCACTGGAAAAGAAGGTGATTGTTTTTTGTACTACACATTATCGAGCATGGACTAACAACTTTCACAATCTACTTAAAAGCACCATGCAGTACTTGAGTTCAAGAGATGTAAAAAAAAAAAATAATTGATTGTGGAACTTTTACAGAATCATTAAGGTTGGAAAAAGACCTCAAGGATCATCAAGTCCAACCGGAAGAGTTTGGAAGAGATTGCTCTGATGTCTGAATCAGTTAGGTCTACTAACTATCAAAGCACAAAAGAGTACAAACATATCTAATGAAGTTTCAAACCTGACATCACATTAATCCAGAAAATAACTAGAACTCAACTGCAAGTCAAGGCAATAACTGAGCATCAGTCTATCTGTGGAGGTACATTTAGTGTCGGAAGACTTTGGCAAGACTTTTGTCTCAAGAGGGAGCTAGTTGTTCCTGTCCATGGGAAACAGAGAGCCATCATGCTGCACTCGTGCATGGGACAACCAAGCTCAAGCACCAAGACCACCAGAATTGTGCCTTGCCATTGTAAAGGAGGAGGAGGAGGAGGGGAAGAGGAGGGAAAGGTTTCTCCTAGGATTTCCCTTTTCCTTGTCATTTGAGCAGAAGGATATTGTTTGAGTTATCAGGAAGTCTTACCTGAAATATCTTAGCTTTTAATCAACTGTGACCTCCCACCCTCCTCCCAAGGATTAAACTTCTGATCTGAGACACATCTTGTCTAATACACAGTTGCAAAATAAGATAAGCAAATCCATTTAAGGACACCAAATTCACAACCATCAATAGCTCTGAACCATTCATTCAAAACAGACTTCTAAGTCTGTGATTGAACCAAGGGTATTAAAAGACATGATTACACCTGTTTCAGGAGTAAATGAACCATTACTTTTTAAAATCATGTCCACTCAAATGTTTTTTTCCCATAAATAATGCTTCACAACACAACTGATGAAACTTAAATTTGTTAATTGGAAGTTGTGGCTGCTGCAGCTCTCCACACGGGGTAAGAAGCAACAACGATTTGAGAAGACTATGATTCAAGGAGATTGAATGAATTGGCTTATTTCAGTGCGAGGCTTTTCAAATTCAGTGGTCTCAGCTGTGTTGCTGAGGGTAACAAACTCACATTACAGCAGCAATAGCAACCTTCACTTTTGTAACACCCATGCAGGAGCACCGCAAGCCCATGGCCCTGTGCTAGACAAACTGCTATTCTCTACCTCCCAGCAGAGAACAGGAAAACTTATCTATTTGTATTACAAACACGTATTTTGACTACCATTATTCACTACAGCCCATTGACTAAAAACTTGCATCCTCTGGCTCAGCCTTTCATAAGGAAATGTGTTTCTATGATAGAAAAACTTACAGTTCAGATTGATGTCCCCATATGGCAGTGGCAGTAATGGCGAGTGCAACGGATGATGAGTATAACGGAGAATAGGGTTTCTCTTATAAATCTGTTCAACTACATCAGCATTCAGGCAGTTTTCCTGTTGGGGTAAGAAAAAAAAGCAGGGTTTGGGGTCCAGCATTAACAATAAAGCAAAGCTTTGTGTCTATAGGTTGGCTGTGAAAAAATTAGTCATCAGTGTTACCAACACTATTTGGTGCTAAATCCAGTTGTGGGCACTGTGACTCCCATGGCACTCTACTAGCTATGAATGCTCAGTATCTGCTAACCTCAGGCCTTGCATAAATTTCCGTTACTTGTGCAGTAAAAAACAAACCATAGCAGAGCTGCAGGAGACAAAAATGAAGTTTCATAAAAATTTTTGAACTGTGTTTTCATTTTACAATTGTTTTTATTCCAGTATTTCATAACTGGAATTAAGACATCCGTATTCAAGTTTTATTTGAAGATATTTCTCCAGAATAATTAATTGGCCCTTTCAGCTAGAATCTACAGGAACTACCATAACAAAATTGTCTAGAAAAACTGCTGCTATAAACCTGATGCACCCACTCTGACAGCTAAATACTGTTTGTTCTTGGGCCACGTTTGACAGATGCATGACCACTGTCTTCTGTCAATCCTCAACTTTCACATAAGTTTACTGGTCTGAAGAATAGCATCCATAGCCTTGGAATTTAGGATTTGATACTTCCAGTCCATGATAGAGGATGTGGCACCCTTTAAGGGAAAAGGTTAGTAGCAGTTCTGCCCCCTTGCCTATTTCTTTTGCTCTCTTCTGAGAGTTATTACCCTCTAACCGGAAAGTACATTAGCAAAAATCTGCAGAAAGGCATTATCTGGCTATGCATGCAATGTCTCCAAGAGGACCGTAAAGTATTATTTTCATATGTTTCGCATCATGCAGACACATGAGATGCTTGGACTGTACTATCACAGAACAAGAAATGAACCATAATGAAAAAAAAAAGTAAAAATCACAGGATCTGTCTAGTCCCCATCCTGGTGTCCCGCTCCCTGTGGCCATAGCAAACAGGTCTGCTACCTCATGAACCTGCACACTGCACTCTACTACCTGGTATAGCAACATCTGTCAAGTTACACAAACCAGTAAAACTTGTTACTCTTTTCATGGAAAAGTTATCACTCTTGCCCTCCAAGTTGCACTTCATACCTTGTTATTCTACTGTTTACATAGAAATTCGTATATCAGGTCAGTGAATACATTCAGGTTCCACAATTTCAGTCCACGCCACTGTGTGATTAAACCCCAAATTTTTTGCTTTATTACCCCATATGGCAGAGCCAACACAAAAAAAAGAGATCGATTTCAAATATTTAAGCAACCATCCTTTCCCACCCCATGCTCTCCTGTTTGTGCCTACCTTAATATCTTGAATAAGTTGCTGAGTTGGTGTATCGATTGGTGCTTTTGTGTCAATCACATTCTGGATGGCACTTGACCAACGGGTTGCCTCATTAAGTAGTTTTGTATAGAGACGGTAACAATGTTTGCGTCCGTATACGGTTACATTCCAATAACCTAGCACAACAGTAAAAATTACTAATCATAGAAGCTGTATCTATAAAAATACCCCAAGTTCTATCTGATATCACCTGTAGTCCCATCAGCCCCCGAGTGCTGCATTCTAGATAGTTGTATGATTAACAAAGTATCATAATACAGATACTATAGCATAAAAGGAGATTCTCTTCTTTAAAAAAGCCTACGAGTAATCTCAGAGTACAGCCACCATCATGCAGCCTCTCATTTTATCCAGTAATCTTAGTAAAAGTGACCATAAGACAACACTCTGGAACACCTCCTTCTCCAGAGGAGAGCCACGAAGATGATCAGAGGGCTGGAGCACCTCCCATATGAGGACAGGCTGAGAGAGTTGGGGTTGTTCAGCCTGGAGAGGAGAAGGCTCTGGGGGGATCTTATAGTGGCCTTCCAGTACCTGAAGGGGACCTGCAGGAGAGATGGGAAGGCACTCTTTATCAGGGAGTGTAGTGAGAGGAGGAGTAAAGGGTATAAGCTAAAAGAGGGTAAATTTAGACTAGACATTAGGAAGAAATTTTTCACTGTGAGGTTGGTGAGACACTGGAACAGGTTGCCCAGGGAAGCTGTGGATGCCCCATCCCTGGAGGTGTTCAAGGCCAGGCTGGATGAGGCTTTGAGCAACCTGGGCTAGTGGAGGGTGTCCCTGCCCATGGCAGGGGGGTTGGAACTCGATGATCTCTCAGGACTCTTCCAATCCAAACCATTCTATGATTCTGTGATTCTATGTTAGCTACATGTGGCTTCTGGGCACTACTTCTCCAGTCCTGTCTGTAACAGGAAAATCTGAGAGTCTTGCTTTGTATACACGAGTCTTTCATTATCTGTGGTACAAACAGGTCTTCCGTAAAAAAGTCATTAATTTCACACCAGTGAAGTGGCAACTAAAGAGCATTTCAGTTCAAATTCTCTCTCTGCATCACTGTATAGGCTTTTTACGAAGCAGATTCAATTAAAGAAAATCTATTTCATCTCTCACTAGCAAAAACCCCTTTGAAGTGTCAGTGACCCCAATGAGATGATAGAGGACTTTCAACAGTTGCTTCTCATTTGCAAACAGCCACTTACAAGTCAAAAACCAGTTTTGAAAATGCACAGGGGAGTTAGCACAAACTGGACTATTACTCCAGACGTCCCTCCCTATACTTGCTCCACCAATATCAGTCCTCACAGCTCCTCAGCACATAAAATAATGTATGAGGAGAGTGCTACCCATATGTCTTTTCCCAGGTCTTTGATGTGTAAGCATAAGTGTTCACACTAACTTGGTAGCAGTGTCAGTCTATGATAACTTGAGTGTTAGAATAAATTTTACTCATCTATTATTACATCTGTTTTTGCCCAGTAATTCCCTGCAAAATGCCTCAGTGACTTAGCAACCTGATTTGTTCATCCATTTAAAATATTCTGTAATGCACTGGTTGTTGCATTACTAGGTAGGCAGGACAGAAGGCAAATAAAGCATGTTTGAACAAGAGCAAACAATTACCTGTCTCTTTGAAGATTTTTTCATCAGGTGGGACCACCGAGCAGAGGCTGTTCAGGACCAGTGTACCCAATTTCAAAGCATTTTTCTCTGAACTCTTATAGTAGTCCAAAGAATTGTGCGTCAAAACAAACCAACGCTTTTTTAGTTTTAATGAAGATATCTTTGGGTTGTTTTTTACTTCCTTGTGTAGCCATCCTGTTAGAGACACAATTTGAAACACTTTTTTTTTTTTAAAGAGTTGGATGAAATTTAGTTGCTGAAAGTTAGTTGTGTACCTTAAACAGCAACAAAAATAATGATGTGAATTGTTTAGCCCACATATTAAACAACTTGGAGTAAAATTCTCAAACAATGAAATGATAAAGAATATTATATAAAATCCATACAAAACCTTTTCTACTTTCATGTTTACCTGGAAAAACTCTTTTGTCAACTTACACTTTTGTCATCATTTCAGTGTTTTCTTACATGGCACAGCAGGAGTGTAATTTCAGCTGTATTAATTTGTGAGTAAACTCTACCATACAAAGATGAGGCTCCAACACTGCCATGCACTGCTAGCATATTACACAGACTGTATTATGGGAGCAATCTCTTTGAAGCTTAATGGACGTTAATTACTTTATTACTGTCCCACTCAGTTCTTACCCCTCACAATGAATTCTTGTCCCTCCACTCTAGTGTCCCCCTTTGACCTTTGGAGCAGTGTTATCCAGTGATGCATCTCTTCAGGAGTGTCAGCATTACAGTGAAGAACACGATTAGCAGTGATGATCACAAACGAATTTGGTCTATGAAAATAAATGAGATTGAAAAAGCCTTTACAATCAACATTGTCCTGTTTACCTCACTCATACATAACCATAAACACTGTCCATTGTTTGCATTTTCTATTCAGACAAATGCTGTCCATGTCTAAAGCATTTATTTCAACACCACTAAACCTAAAAAAAATTAAGCATTTGAAAAGACTCAATTATGTTGGATTCACACCAAAATACTAGGGCTCTGAATGGTGGGAAAGTTTACATTAAATTGCAACTTGTCCTATCTCAAAATAAATCTATGGTGAGAAAAACCACCTATCTTTATCCAGCTTTGGATGTGAATCAGAACTCTATTTCAGGATCAGATCTATTTAGAGTGTCTGCTTCAGTAGTTACATTAGCTAAAACCAACTACAGTTTACAAAGGTCTTTAGTGAAGCAGTATGTGAACACAGATTCCTTTATTTTTAATGCAGTGCAACCCAATTCGCAGAGAGTACAATCTATTTTTAATGAGCGTCTGGCTTTTACCCAATCCTACACCAGGATTCACTGAAGCACGAAGAACTAGCCTAAGTGAACTGTGCTGACGGCTCTCTGGATTAGAGGCAGGTTCTTCACCCTGCAAACACTTGCTTTAACCCTTTACTTATAATTTTTTCATCCTGGAACACACACAGTTTTTAAGAACTATATCAGATGTAGAAAAGAGGAATTACGCAGTCTGGGCCACTCCATGCATGAGAAGGTCGTGGACCTTGTTTTTACAGCTCTTTGCAAGAAGGTAACTGGTTAGAGATTAGAATCAATAAAAAAATTGTTTATGGGGATGGAGATGTTCACCCAAATATGATACCGTTCTCCAAAATCACTTTGTGCCATGTAAAAGCTAGATGGATGACAGGATAAAGAAAAGAGTAAATAAAACTATTAAGAGAAAAAATTAGAAAACTGTGTGAAGGGAGGTTACAGTAAATCAAGTAACATAAGAAGTAAGTTATCTTAAAAGTTACCTATGATGGACTGTTCGATGGATAAAGAATTGGTTGGCTGGCTGCAGCCAAAGGGTTGTGGTCAATGGCTCTCTGTCTGGGTGGAGGCTGGTCTCAAGGGTCTGTCTTGAGACCAGTGCTCTTCAACATCTTTATCAACGGCATAGATGAGGGAATCGAATGCACCCTCAGCAAATTTGCAGACACCACCAAGCTGAGTGGTGCAGTTGATACAATAGAGGGAAGCGATGCCATCCAGAGGGACCTGGACAGGCTGGAGAAGTGGGCCCATGAGAACCTAATGAGGTTCAACAAGGCCAAGTCCAAGGTGTTGCACTTGGGCCGGGGCAATCCCAGGTACTTGTATAGACTGGGAGAAGAACTCCTTGAGAGCAGCCCTGCGGAGAAGGACTTGGGGGTCCTGGTGGACGAGAAGCTGGACATGAGCCGGCAGTGCGTGCTTGCAGCCCGCAAAGCCAACTGTGTTTTGGGCTGCATTAAGAAAGGGGTGGCCAGCAGGGAGAGGGAGGTGATTGTCTCCCTCTGCTCGGCTCTTGTGAGATCCCATCTGGAGTACTGTGTCCAGGCCTGGGGCCCCCAGCACAAGAAAGACATGGAGCTCTTGGAATGGGTCCAGAGGAGGGCCACTAAGATGATCAGAGGGCTGGAGCACCTCTCCTAAGAAGAAAGGTTGAGGGAACTGGGCTTGTTTAGCCTGGAGGAGAGAAGGCTCCGGGGAGACCTCATTGCAGCCTTCCAGTACTTGAAGGGAGCCTATAAACAGGAGGGGGAGTGACTGTTTTCGTGGGTTGATAGTGACATGACAAGGGGGAATAGTTTTAAACTAAGAGAGGGGAGATTTATGTTAGATATTAGGAGGAAATTTTTCACTGTGAGGGTGGTGGGACACTGGAACAGGTTGCCCAGAGAAGCTGTTGGTGCCCCATCCCTGGAGGTGTTCAAGGCCAGGCTGGATGGGGCCCTGGGCAGGTGCTCTAGCGGTTGGCAACCCTGCCCACAGCAGGGGGGTTGGAACTAGATGATCTTTATGGTCCTTTTCAACCCAGGCCATTCTATGATTCTACGCTCTAAGAGTTATTTACAGCTCGTGCTCACCAGTGCCACAGAAGGGGTAAGGGAACGATCAGAATCCAACATTTTGGTCACACTCACTGTGGTGCTGAAGTGCTACATTATTCAGGAGGAGTGGTGGATGAGGAAACAAGTGGGCACATGAACTAAACAGAATAATTTCGTTGACCGTGTTTTAAAATGTGTGAAGAGGAGGCAGCTTTAGATTGAGCTACATGTAGCACACCCTAGAAAGCTAGATAATGTAATACACAGGACAGAAGCTGCAGATAAGCTGTAGTAAGAGAACTGAGAAAGGACAGTGGTAAGGTATAAACTAAGGTAGATCAAGCTATCAAACAGGAGGTTATGATCAACAGCAGCAAACCTTCCAGGCTCCCCTCTTCTCCTCCCCAGTTTAGGATAATGATGGAAGCTCCATTCTGGTGATTCTTTCTGAACACAAATTCAAAGGGCTCTCTGCTCAGCTTCTCTCTTTTGAGCTTGCCATAGTGGGTTCATATGTGTCAAGATAAATATAATCTATTGCCTGTATTAGTCAAATTCATTTCCTAATTGAAAAAACTTTCATCACTGTTTTAGACTCAGAGAACTGAAAAAAAAATGATATTACAAGAAAAGAAATCTGTGTGAAAAATGTATACAGGAGAAATGCGTTTCTAACTTAAAAGTCTGAAAGCTCTGGACAGTTGTGTTGTATTGTTTAGGAAACCTGGGCTTACAATCACTGTTACTTGTGGTATCAGGGTCTTGGCAGACCAAGGACAAACCAGTAACTTAGACCCAGCTGTTTCACACATGTGCAGTGAGGAGACTAGAATGAACTCCTACAGTACAGGTAATACCTCACAGCAAGTACCCTTATATCTTATCTGACTCTGATCATAGCCTGAACCCAGATTACCCAAAACACTGTTACTAGTTCAAGAACTAAGAATATCCTGATGCTCATTTTCTATGCTGCATTGTCTTCTCTGTTACAAGACATTTTTATTCTGGGAAATAATTCTCATCCCTGTAGGATACAACATTCTTGCATGAGAAGCTGAACAAAAAAATGTTAACATTAATTTTTTTGTCTGCTATATTGATAAAGGACTCAAAAAGAAGCTGCTGTTTTCCAGGAGCAACACTTGTATAAATGAAAGAAATATTTAATCTTGTACTTTTGGATCACTTTAGTAGCTGAACAGTTCATATATGAAGCAGTGTCAGGGTAGTTAGTGAAGCCCCCACAAAAAACACCATTTCTATTCCGTGTTTTAACATGTGGTGTTCAGTACTATGAAGAAAGAGACAATAATGAATCGCTGTAATACATGGTTGGTCAGTAGAATATAGAGACTAAAGTATAAAGCATCTGATTTTGTCTAGAGAAAGGAGAAAAAAAGCAAGTCACCAGGCATGGTTCTGACTTACCTATCTGGATTGTCAGCAGCACAGACAGAATCAATTAGTCCTACATCCAGTGTACCCTATAAACAAATATCCAACCAGAAGAGGAGGAAGAAATTTACTATTACTCACAGTACTCTTCTCAGAGACAGACGAAAGGAGCAGCAGCTTTGATCACGTAAAATGAACTGTAGATTTGGGCATCAGTTTCTCTTAACCATTAAAACTGCTGAAGGGAAAACTACGAGATTCAGATAATTGATCCAGTAAAAAATTATCTCTAGTTAAGCTGGAGGCAGCTGAAAAACTGCTCTTATTTTTCTATGCTTCCAAACCTGCTTGAATTTTTCACCTAGAAATGCCATTCCAATATAAATGGCATCCTCTCAGAACAAGATTCTGAAGCCACTAAGCAGAAGTTTTTATTTCCCTTTGCTTGATATTAGGTTCCAAACTTGTCCCATCTACTCCCAGTGTCTGTTGTCCGGAATGATAATTGAAGGATCAGAAAAATCTCAAATTTTGTACTCTTGGGTTTTTAATTTACTCATTAACTGTATCTTTGCAAAACTTGAAACTCAAGCATACACGGTGGTGTGATAGGGAACAGAAAAAACCACCCCCAAAACCAACGCTCATTTTTCATCAAGGTAAACGATGGGAGAGCAATCTGAAGTCAGGCTCTCCTCTTGTATAGCTACAGGGTCAAGGACACTGAGCCTCTAGCTAGTGTCACAGCTGCCACTGCATTTAAGGAAACGGAGGTTGTGACTCTCAGAAGCTGTGGCCATGGTAGTGCTCCTTATTTTCCAAAAAAATATTTGCTTTGAAAAGTTCTTCAGATTTAGACTTACCACAGCATTCTGTGGATTTGCCTGCTCATCATGCATCTCTCGGATCTCTTGCTCTGTGGACGCATGGACTTGACTCAGTACACTAAACCACTGGCTGCGGAGAGAAAGGCAGCAGTGTAAGTAAAATGTTGCTTTCTGCACAAGCCTTCTGTCACCTTTGTTCTGCAGAGATCTTGCAGGTTCTGCAGGTTTTTGAAATTGCTTAAGATTCCTTTTGTCAACATGCATAAAAGCAGCAAGGCTTTATCTCAGTCTAAGTACCACCGGGTACAAGCAAGCCTCTCCAGATCTCCCACCCAAGGTCACATCACGCCCTTCTTCCTGAAGAGAAATACCTTGTACAAAAAGTGGCATCCCCGAAAAACTGGCAGGGAGCACACGGAAACATCTGAGTGCTTAAAGAGTATTTATAACATATTCCACACATTTCAGCTGGAAAAAAACCACTAGCTACGCACAAAGCCTTTAATGGGAAACCCAACCTCCCAATTATAAAATCTGCTGCACTGATAGGATGACTGGTAATACCTTGTTACCATTATACTTCTGCAAAGACCACCCAAGCCCATCAAGTCATCTGTAGGAGCACAACTGAGAGGGGAGAAAGAATAAAAACACCAAGCAAACACCTCTACATTTTTTGTTCCCTAGGGAGTATTGGAAAATCCAGCTGCTGGAAGGACCAGTGAAGCTGAACCAGAGCCAATTTGTGCCACTCCACTAGCCTCGTATATAGCCACAACAGGAAAACTGTCAGAGAGGTTTCCAGTACTTCAGCCCCTAGTGCTGAGCAGCAGTTGCAGAAGGATTTAATCCCAGCCACACCTTCTGCTTCTGGGAAATGTCTACCCTCCCGGCACTTGTATATGATAAAGCTCAACTGCCCTAAGCAATCCCACTGAAAGCTGAGGGCAGAGCTTAGCCTGTTGGACAGGTTCCTGAATGCCTTTCTTTGAGATATGAATTTGCCATTCTGATGAAAACCACCTGGGGTCAAGTTTTCAAAGGGCTCAAAAGCCCAGCCTTTAAAACAGACTCCTCACTTTTCTGCAGAGGCTTCTACCCCACCAACAGGCTGAGGAAACAAATGCAAAACTACTCGCTTTAAAAATAAAGCTCTTTTCTGCAATCACTTATAGTCATGGAACTTATGCCTACGACAGTGAAGTTGGCTTCTGAATGCTGGAGCACTGATCCCCATAATGCAGATATCTGGAAACTGAACCACCAAAATAGCTTCAGAAAACCTGTGTAGTCTGTCAAACAGTACCATCACTTCTATATCCTACATCCTTCTAACAGCTGCTTTCACTAGGAACAATGCAAGGCATGAAGAAAAACAGAGATTTTGAGTGCTTGACAATAAAGAAGGTGAGAACATATTTAGTTCTGATTCTTCGTTAAGGCTCACAGATACCCACAGAGAGGCTGTTCGTAACACTTTGCTGGGTGTAAGACTAAGTCACTTGAAACCCCTCAAAATGAGGGAAAGCTAATCTAAAAAGAAGGAACCATGAGCTGAAGAAAACTAAACCTCATCTGCTGAAAGACTCCTGCAAATTAAATTGTCTCCCATTTTGGGCTCAGGAATTGCAAATGTATTTAAATGTCAATCTTCTATTTAAAAACAACAAAAAAAGACTTCATAGCACTTTATGCACAGTAATAATTTATAATTGTATTATAAAGAACAAATCAGAATTTTCAGAATTTCAGGTAAGCTTTGTGAAAGCAATGAAAAATTAATAATGGCACTTTGCAAAAGACAAAGGCAGGTTTTACTCTTCTTTTGTTTTTTATCCTCTCAGGACCTCCTCTGGTTTTCAGCTGAGTCCTAAAACCCAGGAATAAGGAAAAAGACAGACTAGGGGTTTGAAGGAATAAACCTTCAGTAATGGCTGCCCATTGAAGCATTACATCTTTCCTCAAATACACTTCCATGATAAAAATATTAATTTCTCTTTTGGGGGGAGTGTCTGGTTCCTCTTGCTTTTTCCCATCATTTGAACAAAAAGCAACCTCAGATCATGATCTAGCCCAGATACAAAATATTATTTTCAATAGCGGATCCAGAACCAACACAGCCCAGTAATTTTGAACTTCACTTTTAACAATGCCAAACAGCCAAACATTAACAAGGCTTTGACTTAAGCCTGTCTGCAAATCCTTACACCTCTCCCTCAGTAAAGTTTTTTGGGATGACTGAGAAAAAAAGAAACATCAACAACACTGATAAAAAGTATTTAATTTGGATTGTGTATTATTTGTACTATAAACAACAACAGTGTATCGTGTCTCCTCCATATTTAAGGAAAAAATGAAAGAGATGCATGACAACAGACAAGTCTTTATGCTGATGGTTTCTTACTGGTCCCTAGGGCATGTACACAACTCTAATAGAACAGACTTTAGCTAAGCCTTAATTTTAAAATATACAAGAATCTTAACAATGAGTACTGGAAAGCTCATACTTATTTCAAGGGTAATTTTAAGGATGCCTAAAAAATGAAGAATGATTCTACATTGCAAACATTTCTAAATTTATACTCAGGGTCCTGTGATATAGGAAGTTATTACACCTTTAAAAAGAACAGAATACAAAGCAACTTTCAAGGCTTCAGAGTAAAAGTAGCCCAAGTGATTTTTGACACAGGCATCCTGTATTCTGGCCTTGAGGCAGCAAGACAGTAGGTAATATGCTTTGATTACTAAGTTCACTTTATTTAAATGCCTGATTTTTATGGGCAAGCGTATTATTATATCACATGAACTTCAGTGTGGGGATTTTTTTTTTAAAGGTGCACTGCAACTGATCTGACAAGCCAAACTTGCTCCTCACCTAGCAGCCTCCCCCTGCAGTCTGATACAGATCCTTTAGCAACAAAAGCAAGACCCTTTTTAAATTAGCAGAAAGGGAAACACTCTCTTGCACACTCTTCTCATTCATGAACATGCTTTCACCCTAAAATCCAGTGACCACATAACACCTTTTATCTGAAAAAAATTCAGACTCTGTTTAAGCACACAGATCCCAACCCTGAAGAACAGTACTTTATTTCAGGCAAATTACAGCGTCTTAAATATGGATTTAATCTATGCAGCTAAACACAGCAGGGTAATGCACAAGACAAGCATCAATGGCTGATGACTGCCTCTCTACGGACATGCTGTATTTCAGAAAGTTGACAGCAATAAATGGGTAACAGCCAAATTCTAGGCAAGTTTTCATTGGCAGTCTCACTCTTCCCAGCAATGTTCTGCCACAAGATTTTCTTCTCAGCAGGCCTTTAGAAAAAGTGTGAAATGCAACGCATTTAACACAGCCTGAATATTTTTGTGACAGTGGACAAATTAATGACAAGCACAAGTCAGAATGGCACAGAGGTTAAAAAGGGGGAAAAAAAAAAAAAAAGGTCTGATTATTTTCATACCTTGCATCCTCAGGAGACTCAGCAATTAAGTGGTAGGTCCTGTCACCCATTATCAGATCAATACCATTTTCTTTGCCTGTATTATCAATAATCTCTCTGAAAAGAAGAAAATGCCAAGATTAAGCATTAGAAACATCTTAAAAATTCTGTTCAGCCAAGAGGCTCACAAACTACCGGTACTTAAAATAACAGCAGTCAGCTTGAATCAGGGTAAAATCCAATTATAATTTGAAAGACTCACAATGTAATTTATCAGACCATATTTAATCACCAAACTATAGTAGCTCTGTTTTCTGCCTGTACAGTACAGATATTCAAACTATTATGAATGTCACTATGCCAAGTTGACTATTCTGTTATTGTTTTAACAAGAACTAAAGAAAAAAAATTACCAAACCTTAAGAGGAGCAAGGATAACTAAGTTGAGAAATGGATGTTTTTCTGAACTGACTGCCCACGACAATACCCAAGTAATTTTTGGAGTGGTAAAAAGAAAGCTCTTGAAGATTAAAAACAAAAAGCAAACAAAACCTGGATTAGTGATTCTGTGTGGTTGTGAGTCAGCATAAAGACAATTCCAAACATGACTTCCAGAAAAAGCTGAGCACTCATCTGCTGAAAAATTACATTTTTCTAATTTGTAGTTTGATATCTAAGTATCCATATAATAAACAATCATGAACCACAAAGCACAAGATTTTTAAGGAGTAATTTAAGTATTACATCTGGTTTTCCTGAAGCTTAAGAAATCAACTTGATTTCTTTTTTGCTGCTTTACTGTACTCGTCTGAAGCTTATTATTTCCTTAACTATATCTCCCTATCAGCTATACTATTCTCAAAAATCTCTATCCTATAAACAAGACATGCACGCTCTGCTTATCAGACTCATAAGGACAATTTATCTGCTGTTAAAACCCAAAGCTGTAATTCTGTACTATTTTCTTTAATTTGCTTTCTTTCCCTCCCAATAACAGTGTCCACCAGTATACCTCCCTGTTCTGTGCTTTAAATGAACCAGCCCAAGATTTATTCAATTTGAATGGGGTCCCTAACATAGCCCAGTGAAATACCTAAGTCACACGATATGTTAGGAATTCACTCAGTGAATATTAAAGTTACCTAGAAAAACTATTGCTTATTTCTCCTGATATACAGCTCTTTAAATACAAGTACTTTTAGCTATTTTATACACAAACAGTAATTGACTGAACCTACAGTTCAAGTTAGATTCAACACCCTTTACCTGACAATTTTAAACGGACACTCAGCAAAGAACTTCTGTAGGGCACAGACAATGAAACGTGGTGACAACAAAAAAAAGGTGGTTTAAATGTATTAGAGGAATATGCTAAGTAAAAGCTATGGTACATGAGATGAGTCAAATTCAGTTTCAACAAAAAAAAATTGTGGTAGGAAATTCAGTATCCATTCAGAGATTTACTTGACGACCAGCAGCCCATTGGTTTTACAAAAGCAAGTCAGAATGCTCACTGAAACGATTTACTTTGTCCTGCTTGAAATCAGCCTCAAGCCAGGACTTCCAAAGATAAGATTAGTCTAAGCTTTAAATTTAGTTTAAGTACTCTGTTAAATGAACAAAATAAAATGGATAGTTGCAGGTTGCAAGGAGCAGAGTAGAATCAGTGTTACAGACATTTCTATTTTTCTCTACCTTGAAAGAAAGCTTAGGTACACTTCTATACAGAAATAAGACTACCAATGCTAACACACTCTAATTTTTAAATTAGTTAGATAATCTCTAAGTTCATAAAGCATACTGGCTATTTAGAAGGAAAAATACCATCCCTTAGAAAAATGTTTTTGATGTATGTTTCAAGAAGCATAGATTTTTAGTTAGCAAGACCTAAGTTAGGTTTAGTAATTATTTTTTTTTTAAAAATGAATATATGCATTTTAAAGACTTTTCTACCACTACCACAATTACTTCAAACATGAAAAAAATCATAAATGCATACAAAAGATACAGCTTTGACCCATGCTAACTTAAATATATTCAGGGCTCATTAATTCCACCCTCTTCATTCCAGGTTTGCCTGCAGCTGTGGACTTGGCAACATGCCCCAAATTGCCTAGGGAATCATTACAGACTAAGTAGGGCACTACTCTGGGAGAAAGTATAGATGGGTTCATTATGGCAGCAGTTTTCTCAAGTATTTGGCACTGGCTTAGCTCTGGAGCACTCCATAGTCTTCAGAGAGAGCCAAGCAAGGACAACACTTGCTTTCAATAACTTCACACACACACTCTCATGCTTGTGTTCACACAATTTGAAGGCAGGGCACTCAACATCTTCCCAGATTAAGCCCCAAGAAGTATTTAGGAGGAACTACGGCTATCATAAAAACATATAAACCTACTTGGCTATTCGGACGTCAATAGCACCCTTCAGCTTTTCTTCACTGTCATTTTCAAAGTACATCAATCTGGACTGTCTGAGAACAAACCATCGTTTCTTCCAGTTCCTTCTGGAAAGCGTAGATGATCCACCCCCCTTTTTGTGAAGCCAACCCTGCTTAAGTGCTTCCTGCTTGGAACGAAACCACAGGAAGGTCTCATCTTTCAGGACACACCAGCGTCGCTTCCATGTGTTTATTAAGCCACCTGGCAAGACAGACAGATGTGGCTTTATGTGTACTTAAGACAGAACAATTATATTATAAAACAGAAGCTGTGACCAAACCAGCGCTGGAAGATGCTGACCAACAATGCTGCAGTTCTCTGCTGTAAGCCACGAAACCAAAGATCTCATGTTTGCATGCCCTTAAGGCCACCAATATTGCTGGCAATCTGAAGACCCTTAAATAATTATAATAAAGCATAATAAATCTCTATGTAACAAAAATATACATGTAACATATATAACTATATATGCTTTATACATAACATAAATAATAAATTATTAAAAGTCTTACTGCAAATGGGTATCAGATCTTTAACACTGTTTTCAATGTATCTCAATGATAACCTAAGAAAAGTTTAGTGTTAATACACTTTCCTTTCTCCAAGTTATTAGGCAGCAACAATGCTCAACTCAAAACCACAAAACCTGAAAAAGCCATACTTAGTAAGTGTGAGCCCAGTCCTACCAAAGTGTGGCTATACGGTAGGCAATACACCTTGCACTGTAGTTGCATCACAGTCAAAAAAATCTTCACCAAACCAATATACTCCTGTCATTCCACAAAAAAATATTGATAACTATGTCAGAAAGTGAAAGCCATGATAATGATGACTGCATTATTTTTCACACAAACATAGCCGTGCACACATTCATCACTGTGCCTATTCCAAGAAAATTAAGTTATGCTACAGTGATGGGTTATCACACAAGGATTCATCCAGATTACAATTTACTATCAAACATCAGAAGATGAAACCAAGAATCTTAACCAGAGAACTCCTGTGTATATTCTTACAGAGCCTCTCACACCCCTTTGCTACGCATACCCTTCTTTGTGTCTTTCGGATCCAAAATGAAAGCTGACTGAGGTCAGTAAAAGCGGTCTGCAATGTACAATGCTGTCTATGTCACAAGGTTTTGGGAGAAGAATCAGCTTTCCTCAAAATTTGGCACAATTTGACTTTGTGAGTTATTTCGCTGTATTTATACTGGATATTCCATTGTTTATGAGCCAGCAAAGATGTAAAATGAAACAGAGGCAGCTCAAAACGTGGATGTTCTTTTGCAGAGGGGAAAAATGCTGCTAGATATAACCTACTGCAAGTCATTTTATTTGAGAGCTCAAATTGAGTTACTTTTCCATCATCTTTTGAAAAATAAGAAAATAGGTTAATTCTACAGGAACTGGAGTGCAAGGCATAACAAACATTTCTGGTTATTTTGTATATTCAGTGAATTCTGATTCACCCAGTACCTTTCATATACAGAAAGCTGTGGAAGTAAGGCAGGCTGACACAGCTATAGACTGAATCCCTCCGGTAGGAAAGTTCATCATCTGTATCAAACCTGGAGTCAAAATCTTCTTCGCTATCTTCAAACTACAGGAGAGAGGAAATAAAGGTTAGATGATCTCTCAGGAAAAAGTTTAGATACAGTTGGTTTAGAAGTCTTCAGCTAAAACATTTTATGATGTATTGGTAGAACAGGATTCCTTCTTGTTTTTCATCCAGTTAACAAAGGAAGGAGTACATCACAGTAAGTTGCAGCTTGAACTGTTGGATTACACACTAACCCTAATATAATGTAAAAACTCTATGAAACAGCTTCATAGCTGCTCAGGAAAGCTATCCCTTTGCAAGAGCATGGCCAGGGTACACTACTTTGTGCTATCTCCCTCTGTCAGTGAAGTACTGCGGGTAACAGTTTAAAAAAGTGTTGAAAAACATATTCCACAAGCTGTGGTAATAGCTTTCCCCCACCCTCACTCCAAATAATCAGAATTTATGTTCTGTATCTGACACACATCCGGAGTCATGCAACAGGAAAGAGTCCTCAACAGGGACAGCTAAAAGTGTTTTTCTCTTAAGCAAGAATTGTCAGCTTATCCCCATGACCATGATGGCTCTTTGACTGGTTTTCATCACCTCAACTGTAACAGGTATTTTAGGGTTAACGTTTTCCTTCTAAATAAGTCTGTGCTGCTCAAATACTTTTTCACTTTCCCAGTCAGACAGTCTCACAGAAGCGTTCCGTGAGCGGTAGAAGAAATAATATTCTTCCGAAAAATATTCATAGGAGTAAAGCCTGCAGTACACTCAGTAAACAGCCCTGAAAAAGAGCTCCTCAGTTTGAGTGTCTGCCTCAATCATTTTAACATCTGTCATCATGTCAAATTTACTCTCCCAGTAATCTCAAAATATACCGGGCATTTCAGGGACTTCTGCAAGCAGGTTATTTCTCCATACTGTTGCAGCTTGCATGCAGAATCTGTTTTTTCTGAAACCAGTTCCCCACCAGGCTGCCTGGTATCCCGACTCCAAACTCACACAGAAAGAAGAATTTTGCTTATGAATTGCCTCCAAGGCCATGCACTGAGCTCCTCACCAAATAACCTGCAGTTCTGCATGAAAACAGACGGGACCACAGCAGCATCTGAGCTGCCTCTTAACTCTAATGCACTCACCTCGGTGGCATCCAGATGGCAACAGACAACTATGTCCATACGCAGTATACGCAAGTCAAACTACACAATGCAGACATTTTAACAGCTACAGTGACTCTACAGCTGCACAGTGAGAAAAAATTAATCATCAGAAATCATATATATCAATTATAAGATAAAAAAAGATACTTACAGAAGACTGAGCTCCTTCAGAACTAAATCGGTATGCTCCAGAGCTATTGTACGTCCCCACTGAGCATCGGTAGTCCGGCGACCACTGGCTACTGTGCGAATTAGAGAAGGTCACACTGCTACCAGAAGTAATAGCACCATCTTCATAATCATCTTGGTCATAATCATAGTCTCCATCCGGAGAAATAAGTTCCACAGAATTTGGAGGTCTACATGATACATTTTCTGGCATGCAGTATGTGGATTCACCACTTGAAGAGTTCTGGAGACTTACTGTATCATGGGTAGGAGGTATAAGCATGGTGTTGCTAGCAGCAGGAATTGTTGGCACCACAGTATCATTCATGTAGGGGTCCTCTTCTGAGGAATCATCACTTGTTCTGATGCCACTGGTCCTTTGATCAGAATGGCCATGCTCACTTGGGTTGGGCGAATCCTTAAATGCATCATCATCAGCTTCAAAGCCCTCATCTACCTCCTCCTCAGGATACGGCTGGCTGAAGTTAAAATTGGGCTTTTCACTGCAGGCATTTCCAGTCTGTCCAGTCAGCTCAGCAGGATACCCGTTGCCCACAGAAAGAGACTTCTCAATGTTTCTGACACATTCATCAATCTCATCAAAGTTCAGAGATTCCAGGAACTCCTGGGCTGCTCGACACGCTTCATCCTCAAGCCGCCGGAGTTCCTCGTCTCGAAGCTGCTGCAGCCTCTGTAATGAAGCCTCTGTCAAGGACAGTTCCTGCTGCTTTTTCACACGCTGCAGGTCTTCAATTTCTTTTTCTAGACGCAGGATTTCTTCCACCTGCCTGGTTTCTTTCTGCTTCTCCACCTCTTGCTTCAGCTCTGCCTCCTTCTGGGCTTTCTGAATGGCAGCCAGTTCCTGCTTCCTTCTCTCTTTTTCAGCCTGCATTCAAAACAAAATAGAATAAATTAAAATAAAGCCCCTCAGTGCAAGATTTCTTTTTAAAATTTATTTATTTCTAAAGCACTATCCTCCCACCAAACTGTTTGCTTAAAAGGACCCTTATCCCTACATCAGAAAGAAAAGAAAAAAGAAAAACGAAAGCACAATTACATTTGCTCACAGACACTGCTCAAGTACGTGCAGAAAGCTCAGTCTTCACCAGAAACTAAATGAAGCATGAGGTGAAAGAAATTTCCATGCAAACAACTGTATCAAGTTTCCTTTGGCTTTATCTGCCAGCTCCTGTAATATGTTTAGTTTAAATGCCACAGATGCCTTTTATTTTTTTAATGTCTGGGTTGAGATACTCAAACAGGATCGCTGAAAGCATAAAGAATATCATTTACCTGCTGGGCAAGACGCTCTGCTTCTTGCCTTTGTCGTTCCCTAAAAGTTGGGGAAGAAAAGCAGTTAGCAAATCAAGCTGAACATAAGCTCATCACATACCTTTACTGGGGCAATAGCTCAACTTACAGAGATCATCTGGCACATGGAGAAGACAGCCAAAAATAAGGACAACAAGGATATGTCTGTGAATATGAAACTACCATGACAGCTACATGCAACTTTTAGCAAAGAAGCAAAGGTTTCCAAAATCACTTGATCAAGAATAGCCTGAAATGAAGGCTATTCAGACCAAAACCTAACATGGCACAGACAGGAGAGTGATGCAAGACAAAATACTGCACCTTTCTTCCTCCTCTTTTCTTCTTTCCTCCTCTTGTCTCTGCTTCTCCTCTAGTCGCTCCCTGTAAACACGTCGAGCAAGCTGGCCTCGCCTCTGCTTCTGAAGAATGATGGCTGCTTTTTTCAGGCATAGGAACTTCTTCCTACCACTGAATGCTCTGTAGTTCTTCTGTATCACAACCACATAGTAGAGAACCTTTCTATACTGCTTTCTGGGAGAAAAATAAAAAAGGTAAATTTCTAAGGAAACAAGAAAGTAACGAGCAGTCCTGAGAGGTCTTGACATGGTGACCTGCAGTAATGAGCCCATGGTAGTAAAACAATTTATTATTACTAGCTCTGTAATGGTTTCCCCGTTCTCATTCACATTCTCCTCCCTTTGAGACAAAAGAGATTCTCTCATTTCCATGACAGCACTGTCTGTGTCTTCATTAAGGAAATGCACGTTATGCTTGTGACAGGAGATGCTAAAAGGACAGCTCTGTGTGTGTGCACACATGCAGAGGAAGAATATAAATAGATAATCACCCCACATCTCTGAAAGAAAGATCATGAACAGCAGGAGAGCTCTGTCATTAAAAAAGGAATACAGTTTTTAAGGAACATACTGGTCAGAATAAGAAGACAGGTCTAATATACACATGAAGAGAAATTACCTCATTATGCAAACAAGTTTCCTTAAACTGTCCTCAAATTATTTGTAGAAAAAGCAGAGAAATAAACAGATGGAATGAGCAGTTCCACCTCATATATAATGCATGAAGCCAGGTAAACAAGCAAAAGATTAACCAGTTACCTAATGTCATGGTTCTTAAAGAACAAAACTGATTAGTTTCATTTGCCTTGTTTTTTCTTACCATGACGAAGCAAAGATAAATCTGACTCTCAGCTGGTAACCCAGGGCAGTCCCACAAGCTGCCATCCAGCTACATTTCCTACCATGGATCTAATGCCATGATACAATTATATGGATATTGGCTGACTTTGAAACTATACTGACCTATACCTCATATTAAAACAGTTCAAACTTCATTTTGTTTTATTCATGGGTCTGGCAAAGACACCAGCTGATATTTTCAAAAGCCATTTACAGGATTTGGATGCCTAGTCCCTAGGAAAAGATAAGAATTGTGCCAGTAGGACTTAACTCCATGACACCTCACTCATTTATTCCATTTCTTCCAAAGCTTGATTATTAATACTCTCATCTAGTTACTTACCGGGCTGCATAACCTAAGATGTGTGCTCGGATAATCATTGCTGCCTTGGTGACTTCCACCTCTCTCTGTTTCTCCAACTTGTGTTCCAAGGACTCCCGGAGAAAAACCTACAGAAGAAAACTTCTGGCTTAACAGCTTGCAGAGAGCATCACATATAAAGGACAGCCGGGGTGCTGCCAATGTCCGTCCAAGCAGCAAGCCTCAGTTTTGAATCGAGAGATAAACATACCATTTCTTCAACAGAAAGAAAAAAAACAAATCATATTGCTCTGGAAAGAAAATACCTGCAGATGATCCTCTAACTTTGGATTTCAGTGGGAAGAGCCTGATTACATTAATGGAAATTTTAATTTGGAGCAGGGTTTTTCCAAAAGCAACGTAATTACTGGATTAATCAAACAGCCTTTCCCACCAAACAGTAACACAGGCCAAAGAAGTTGTAGGAGTTAGCATGAACGTCCTGATTTGAGAGGCAGAAACACCACCCCAATAATTTAGCTGTTTCACAGCAACATCAAGCTCCACGACCCCTCACAATCCTCATTTCTTTAAATGACATTGATACAAGCCTGCAGAAGTAAGCAGTAATGACAGCGGTTTCATATTCAGGTTGACTCGACTGTGTTTTCCTGTCGTTACATGGGAAGACAGCCGCCTGGGCCAGACACCCCATCACAGCCATCTGCCCTCCTGCAGCCTCCCCAGGCTCTCCTCCAAGCACTAACCTGCCTAGTGCCTCTTAGAGGCAGCTTTAGCACTTGGCATTGACATGTATTGAGCCAACTGAGCTTATTTTGCCTTAAATGAATGAAACTGCTTCCCCAGCCAAGCAGAGGCATGGGGGATGCATGTTCCCTCTTCCACCTGCCTTGATGCCTGCTCTTTACTGCACGCTCCCGAAGCGGTGAGCTCTATGTCTACCAAAATGGGATGAAAGATTACTTCACTTGCCATCAGATTATTTCTATCTCTTACAATACCTGTAAAATTATTAAATCAACTTTCCCAATCTCTGAGACTCCTTAAGTGTGCAGAGGAATGGAGGAAACCCTTCAAGACCTCCCTTCATTTTGGGGAGAAGAGGATGAGGAAGAAGGGCACTTCACACAGAAACCAATCAGATTTTACAAATATTTTAGTTACCTTATGGTAATGAGAAAGTTTTTTCACAACTCTAACAACTGACAGGAAAACTGCAAGTATAATGTACAATTCACCAAACTTTACTTCTGGATCTGCTTTTTCTTCTCTCTGTACTACAGAAGCCCTGGGAACACCAACAGGAGTTAGCCGAAGAAAAAAGAAGAGAAAGCCATCTACAGAGGCCAGGGGGAATGATTCTTGGCAGTGATGGCCTGATGTTTGTAATCTACTCTCTAGTCCTTTACACCAGGTGTTTTTAACGCTAAGGAAATCTCAGATCCTGCAGTGGGGAGTCTCCTCCTGAGTACACGATGTTTTCACATCATTTGTTCAGTCCAAGAGCACAAAATCTCAAGGAGGGAAGCTCTGCACACAGCTTCCAAGTCCAAAATCAAACTTGCAAAACAAGCATGCAAAACCACCTGGATTGCTTTATTTCTCAAATTAAAATTCTATTCTTCTAATTAAAACAGTTTGGGGGTTTTTTTTGGAAGAAAAAAAAGTTGTGGGCAAAGTTGAGGTTGTCGGTAGGACACACACCAAGTTCTAATGTACCTCTGAAAAAGACTCTCAGACTAGGATGGCAAAGACGGGTAAAACTCTGCCACATGAACACTGGCTAAAATTTCTCCCCCTGATTTCAGCCACTAAGCAGGTATCACACAGGTTGTTTTACTAGTGTAAGTGGAACACCCTGCAGAACAAAATTATTACCTCACATGTTTGATACTTCTAAAAACGATAAAATTGAGCTATCACATTTTAAGTTCTGATCCTCACCAGCACTATCACTTGTGAGCAGTGGCAGAAAGATTATCCATGAGTGAGATCACCAGTCAGTGTCTCAGTGCATTAGACAGCAAATTCCTCAGCACAACCATTAATTGCTGCTGTAAGGGTTTCAAGAAAACCAACAGGCATGCGCAGCTTCTTTTAAGGCCAGAAGTAATTACCATTGCAACTACATCTCTTCAGCTGTGCAGTCTAAATCCTGCTCCCTCGGCTTTGTATAAGTACCAGCCCCACAATATGTACAATCGGATTATTTTACCTTATTTTTTCCAAGCTGCCATTCAGTGCTTGTGTTGTCATACAGACGAAGTAGGACGGCGCACTTCTCATTTAAATCTTCAGGCAGAGTTAAGTTTCTCATGAGGACTTTATACCTGGCAACCAAAAAGTATTTATTACTCAATTTAAATGACTTAATTTAACAGACAGGTTCTATTTTTGCCATATGATTTTTTTTTGTTATTACATTTTCACTTTATTCCTCAACGTGGGCATGTTGATTTGGTACCCGGGACTCACATCTGAAGTGCACTAGTCAGTGTGTTTACCTTTTATAAAAATCTTGAAAGGGCCTCCGGACCGGGAACCCAGCCCTCCGTATCCTGACTGTCTCCAACATCCCAGAATAGCGCAGCTGGTTAAGCACCACTGTCTGATCAAACTGGTCTGGCATCTAGAACGAGCAGGGTCAAAACAACGATTTTAATCGCAATGGTTAGGGATGTCAGGGGAAATAAACAAAGGGCAAATGAATCTGAAATGCACAAAGGCTAAGAACTGGCTAAACAATGTCTTAAAGGACACTAGTAGTTCTGAACATATAAAAATGTATCTACAGGATGGAAATAAAGGGGCTAATTACACAATATCATTTCCATAGACACAACATTTACAGCCATTTAATCCAATCAGCTCTCTCTTTTCATTTCATGCATCTTCAGAGGCTATTGCTGTGCAGGACGAAACGACAGAAAGCAGCACAGGCAGCTAACAGGTCATCAGCTGTAAGCTTGACTATTTTGTTACTTTAGCAACTGAATTTACAGCTGAAGACACAAACACACTGGTGTGATATGGTTTTGGAAAAAAAAACAAAACTAGAAGGGCAGAAAAGATTTTAGTCTATTGACAATTCATCTACTATGGACAGAGATGAAAGTTTGCCAGTGGTACCTCAAATCTTAAGTAAGCTGTATTTCAGAGAGTGTCTATTTGCTGCTATTCGGAATGACAGAAGTATTTTAATCTGTAAACAGAAAAAAAATCTGCCTATCTGAAATAAGTTGCCCTTAGTTTGCATGCTGTTCTTTCAGCATAATCTTTCATTTAGAAATCAGATAACCCTGTAACCACTCAGTTACGAAAACCTTTGAATACAGGTATCAGTATGGTCTGCTCTTGGGAGCCTTGGAAATCCTCTGAGAGTCACCTGTGCTCTCACCACGCTTTGAGGTAAACCAGCTACAGCCATGGAAAGCTACTCAAGATAGTGCTAACTGCTGCCTTGCAAAACACCGGCAATCCTGACACTGAAATAACACCACATATAAATACACCGTTTAATTCATCAGCCCAGACATCCACCGTAACCCACCAACTGCCCCTCTTGCACAGTCATCTGCAGGGCTGGAGTACAGTGCGTAGTATTTTGCAAGAAGTTCAAAAGGTGGGATCTCATAGGTACAGTCAATGGTTTATGTAAGATCTGAAGTTCTTCAGCTGACAGAAATGACAGCAAGATCCAGCCCTGAGCAACTGTAAATCAGAGGGCTCTTGGTATTTATTAACTGGCTTTAATCATGCCTCTTGTTCAACTTCGCAGATAAATGACTCCCTCAAATTTTAACTTATCAAAACTACATTCAGGAAAGCACAGACTCAAAACTTAATTTAAAATAGCCAGTCTAAACTCTTCCATCATCACCTTTATCCATAAAACAAAACACTGTGTGCGAGGGATGATCCGTCTGGGCTGTTAATTAGGTAGCTTTAAAAATGCCAATAGATTAGCTTCTACCTCCCTCCTCTAAAAGGCAAAATGTCGAAACCAAAATGTTGCTACTCTTCCTTTCATTAATTTCTTCTCCAGAGCAGAGGTGGGAAACTCCTCTGTAGACCAGCAGCCCTTCTGCACTGAGCTGTCGCAGAGCTGCAGGGACAAACATTTCCCCAGCACTCACCGTTCCTCCAGCCCCTAACTTTGGTACAGGGGCTAAATTTCATATGGCAAACCAGCACAGCCTGGCCCTTCCTCCACAGTCAATAGCACTGAACAAAAATGAAAACAATTTGTGTTTTAAAAGGTGGCTGGTCCCCATGGTGAGCCCTGCCCTGCCTGGGGTAATTAGCAGTGTGTACCGGCAGGACCTGATCTGGCCTGAGAAGGTGGATGGGGGCTACAGAGAAAATCAGCCACCACCAGCAACTGCTTTGGTATCCTTCTGTGATGGGTGCTTTGCATCCCAGGGAGACTCGGGAGCTACACCAACCCCACACCACTCCGGCAGGCATCACATTAAATGGCTCTGTTACAAATGTGATTTAACAGTTTATTTCCATACCCACGTGTATAAAAAACTCAACGTTACAGAGAGGAAAAATGCCTGTGTGAACGATGTGAACAAACTTACTTCTCAACAAAGTGTTTCATTTGGATTTTGCTACCACCAGTAAAACACACCACAAGCAGAATCTCTGTGTTGCAGTGAACACACAGTATGAGTGCTCACAGTAAACATTGATACTCTCGTGATACTCTCGTGACTGGTATGGCCAACAGTGTTTTCCATGCGTGCCCACCCTGTGGCAGGCAGGTGTGTCAGGGAACGAGCCTCGCAAAGCTGCCCTTCGGATGTCCATGCACACCCCTGCCTGTTTCTGTGCAAGCAGCTGATGGCACCCAACAGGAGAGGGAAGGAATGAACACAGATGCACACACAAATCCTGAGGAAAAACATATTCTCTTTTTGCCTCATGTAACCCAAGGCTGATGTGTGGCACAAGCAAACACGGATCAATATATCCTTCACATTACTAATTTTTTTTAATTACTCACAGACACATGAGGTTATTAAATTTTGGAGGGTCAAATCTTGCCCTGGCATATCACTGGAATTAGATCTGCAACAAATCTGGCTGCTTTGAGTGCACCTGGGGTGGCGGTAAGTGGTATGCCAGACTCATCACTGACACTTTTCAATATGGAGTATGGGAAGATGCCTCCCCATCGTTTGGGGGTTTTTGACTGAGCCATCATATCAACTCTTCAGTCCTCAGTGACGAGGAGAGCCGCAGCCAGTCAGAGAGGGAGTCAAAATCCTAAAAACCAAAATGCATCCAGGGTTTCCCAGGTCTAACAGAAACAAACAGAAGAGGTAATAAATGCAGTCCTGTGCACAACACCACAGCATCTAGCATATCCGCCTTACTATTTGGTGATACATCACACCTCAGGTTGTTTCACTCTCTGGAAGAAGAGGATTTCAGTCTCGATCATATAAATACTTGCAGGCAGGGATAACCTTAACCATAACTTCCAGTCAGTAGGAGTCCTCACACTTAAAAAAAAATCAATTGCATGTGCATTTACTGAGAGTGTAAGTACCGTATAAACCCCTCGATTAAACTGCAGACACTTCTAAGACAGAGAATGATGACCCTCTCCACTTGAATGATGCTCAGTACAGCACAAAGGAGTTAAATGTACAATAGTATAAAAATCTCCATGCAAAGAGTTACCAGTGCAGCTGATGCTCAGCCTTGTGTCTTTACCAGTGCTCCTTCAGACTCCCTGTGGCAAGCAAGCTAACTAAGATTTATACCAAAATAACACAGGACACAACTCAACTCTGAGGTCTGCTAAATTTTTACCAGTGTTGCTGTAAAAACTGGACTCATTTCACAAATGAACACTTGGAAAGAAATGGTATCCTGTAGGAAAATTTCAGATAGACAACAGAACCATAACTGATTTTAAAACAATGTCTTCCAAAGTAAAAATTCTAATTAATTGCTAAAAGTACAACTCCTGAAAAGTAAGATCAAATTTATAAAAGAGAAGACAACAAAGAAGGAAGTCACCTGACAGCTTCCAAAATTGTCTGAGGGATGTAATCAACTCAATTTTCAGTAGATATTCTACTTTTACCAAGGAATGGCAGCCCTAAACCACTCCAACACGCAAAATCGCCAGACAACAGTTAGACTCGTGTGTCACAGCCATGTTAGGGCACTGGGCAACATCAATGTGAAATTAATAGCTACAAGTCACGTCTGTTCTCCTTAATAAAGGTGTTTTAGTACACTCTATCATAGCACAATTTGTAATTTATCATTTCCTGAATCCAAAAGTCTCTGCTGAATTTGCACCAGACAGCACCGAAGCCAAGGTTTTAATGTGACCTGGAGCCTCTCTTGGAAATGCGTGTTCTGATCTGTTGTGAGGGCAAATCTTCTGCCTGAAATCACAACTAGAAGCAGCCATTAGGACAGACACCTAACTCCTATGCATAGTTTTCATGATAAAATAGTTCCTCAGATTACAGTCTGAGGCTCAAAAACCCACCATCCTTTTTCCCTGGGCAGCACCCTTAGTGGAGACTCCAAAATTTCGAATAGCACAAACACAGAACCGCAGTATTTTTTTTTTGTTCTGCACATCATTTATTCCACCCAAACACAGAGGATATCTGACTTCCCCCTGCAGAAATCCTTCTTCCTCTGTGAACTACAGGCTGCCTCAGAAAAGCACAGGCACAGGAACAACGGATTTCATTTAGGCAGAGGAACTTTGCAGAGATCGGGTGGGCGAGGTGGGGTGGGGTGAGAAGAAAAAAAACCAATACCTTGTTCCTAGGTTTCTCTGCGAGAAAATTGAGTAGAACTAAGTCCGTTTTGCTATTGTGTCTTAAAAGTGTTATTTTCCTGGCTTAGGAAAGTGTTTTGTGGAAGACAGGTACAGAGAAGAAAACTATCAAAACCAGCTAAAAGGATGTGGAAAAAGTAATTTTTTATTTAAAAACCAGTAACTTTTCTCAGTGTTTAATCTGTTTTCCTTTACTCCTAAAACGAAGTTGAGGCAATTTTAGTCTGAAGAAGCGCCACAAAAATTAAAGAGGTCAGCCTTCCCCTGCTCTAGAGTGGGTTTTGAACTTGTTTTCACATCCACATGTGTACTCATATTTCTTCAGAACCAGGGGGATTTAGTAAGTCTTAAAAAGACAGATCTTTCAGAACCAGTCCCCATGGTCTTCTGATCTCAGTCACCAGCTCCACAAGCCAAAACCGGTGCTGGGCTTTCCTCTCAGACAAATCTGAAAAGTGTGAATAAATTAACTTCTAATATATAATGTAGCTGAACTGATACAAAAAATTCTGCATGCCCATTGTTTGCCTTTTTTCAACCACATTACACTCAGCCATTCTTATCCACACATGCCGCCTGGCAGCCCCTACTTGTGCTGAGGATTCACGCCAGTAGCCTGGAAGAAATGAAACACCTCCACCCACAACAGGAAAATGCTCTGCAGAGCCAGGATGGGCAGGGCAAGGGCAACCTCCCTGTCAAATCCAGAGACCTAAACTCTAGTGCCATGTTAGTCAGCCTCCTATCTCCAACAAACCATATCACCCCCTGCTCTTCTAGCCATCATTTGTTCAGTCACTTGCACTGTAAACTTTGATGGCATCAGCTTATTCAACAGTTTCAACCTCAGAATTGCTGCACACAGAGCAGGAAAACCTGCACGTGTGCTATCCAAGGACCTGGACGTTCAGGTCCCACTGACCTAAGAGCATGTGTGTTTCAAGGAGAGTGACCCTCTACCGTCTTCTCCAGCGTGCAGCTAGCTGTCTAGAAAAGGTTCAGGTCAAAACATAGAAAAGTTTGATGCTTGCTTTGTTTTTGGAGGTGTTGCCTTACTATCCCAGAGTATTTGTGTCGACACAGACGAACACCATGAGAGTACAGGAGAACACAAGCAAACAACATGCCACAGCTAAAAAGTTTATTTGGTATTTCCACTGTAGGAAACTGGAAAGTCAAGTAATATTTGGATAAACCTGAAACAACAGTAAGTATTTTGCATATCCAAAATTCTTCTGGCCTTTATCCACACATCCACCCAAAAAACCCTACAAATCGCCTTTTAAAATCACTAACACTGCTGATGGTGTAACTTGCCAGAAAAAAGAGCATGGGTACATCGCAACAACACTTGTGCCTCAAAAAATTCTGCTGCAAGCTCCAGGCCAGATTTCACTGCAAACTCAGTAACTATATGCTGTCTCTTTTATACAATCTTCACAGGTCTGAACATGAAAGTACTGCATTTACCAACAGCAAGTGTTTACAAGATTAGCTGATCTTCCTTTCAACTCCAACTACTACATATGACCTGTGTGACTCATCTTCCAGCCCTGAGTATTTCAGATAAGAGACAGACTTCAAAATTAGCCACTCTCATGCCACAGGTTAGAGTTGCCTTTGCTAAAAATACTGTATAGAAGGAATACTCTAATTTCAGAGTTCTTCCACTGTATCAAAACAGTCGAAGGAGGAGATTCAATACACAAAGTGAAAATGCTTTTGTATTTATAGTCAGCCTGTCATCCGGCTTACTTTACAAGCAAGGGCATCTCAGGCATATTTTTAAAACAGGAACCCATTTCAGAGCTATGAAGGAGTGTATTACCACACCGACCATTTGCACTAGTGTTTAAAGATTGCGACTAGGTCAAGACACTGCTGAGTCTGGTCCACCTACAAAAACGCTGCAGTCATATTTCAGGTCCTGCTTGTCTGTATTTAGCAAAGATAAGAGCTGGAACTAACTTCACTGTTGGAGAAAAGATGCTTAAATGATTCTGACTGGCTTGCTGTGATTTCATGCTTTTGTCAACAACGATCGATAAACACAATCCTGGAGCTATTTAAACTCCTTTTTGTTAGTCGCTGTAACTGTACTCATGCATTTCAGAGCTGTCTTCTTCTTGGTTGGTTTGTATGGACTAAATGCTGCCCCTGAGTAAACACACACAGCAGCCTCCTTGTGAACCTTCCTTTCTAAAGGCATACAGGATTTCTTCCAAAGGAAGATAGAATTTGTCCACCTCTCTCATACAAGCCCAGAAAAACATTACCTCCTCAAAATGACAATGTAATTTCTTACACACCGGTTAAAGCTTCATGGAACAGGAACGGATTGTTAAAGGCACAGGCCTGAATACTGGAGATATTTAAGTTTTCTAAGTGCATGTGATTGCCTAAGTTTTCAGCTGAAGTGAGCCCTTGTTGCTCGAATACATTATTCAGAAAGTCCATTGAAATGCACAGCAAGTCTCACGGGCTCTTTGTCCCACAACAGCAACTGCAGGACCAGCTGTGTGAGACAGACAACGAAGAGCATTTGGGAAAAGAAGGATTTAAGGTTTGAAGCCACTCTGGCAGGGTCTCAGGGCACTCACTGACAGAAGGTGCAACTCCCAGCACGGACCCCAGCTGGAACTTTTCACGGACCCTCCCTCTCCACCTGTGAGTAATCTGTTGCCATTTCATCTGAGGTCGTCCTCACTAAAGCCTCCAGTCCCTGCAGACTAAACCCCAATCTGGCCTCGTTCTCCCCACACTGTGACTGGTCAGCAGGCTTCTCCTGAAGAAAATCCATCAGGCTGCCTGGTAGCCACAGACATACCATGAAGAAACACGCTGTGAGCTACTAATTGCAAAGACAGCTGTCCTTCCTCACCGACCCCATGTCAAGACAGCCAACGTCACCACTGTTCATTACAATGATCAAGACAACAACTGCAGACACTGCTCCACGGCTGCTGAGGCAGCACACAACCAACTGCGTACGGTGACATTCCCCCCCTCCAAGCCAGTGGTGACTCCAAATAACTTACATTGTGACCCCACCCTCCCCCCCCCTTTTTTTTTTATAAATAT